>WNWK01005223.1:22500-44310 GCA_009830355.1 Cherax destructor | reverse complement strand
AAGAGTTATCCGTTATCAAGGTAGGGTCAGAACTAGGTGCGGTATCAAGGGGCCCGGGGTAGAGTCACGGATTAGGGCATCCATAGTTAGGTTACTACTTTCTTTTGTTTTTAAAAAAAAAAAGAAAGAAAAGAAAATAAAAATAAAAAAAGAATAAAAAGGGGGAACGTGGAGGAATAGCTCCTAGGAGGAATGAAAGGGCGTAAATCCCTCCGTGCCCAAGAGGACCTCAACACCGCAAGTAGTGCAGATGCTGCATGGAACCCGTGCCATACCCTACCCTTCATGCCAGTAAACCAGCAATCCGGGATAGCAACCTCACATCCACCGAGCCACCTCGGCGGACAAAGAGAGGCGGCCGGATATCCGCCACAAAGCATACCGCCTTCGGCCACCACCCTCGGAATCCGAAGGTGGCCTCCAGAGATACACCGTCGCCCGAAAGATACCAAGGCCACCCCGGGAGACCGGAGAGGGATTGGGACATCCCCAGGCGATCCAGATTCCACGGCAAACTACACCACCGCCAAGAACCTCAACGGAATAGGAATGGACCACGGTACCCTTCCCCCTACCTAGGAACTAGAATGCCTGTGGAGAGAAGCTCCCAGGGTAAAAATGGGAAGGAAAGAAGGGAGGGATGAGGAGGAGGGGGAGGAGGAAAAGGAAAAGGGAGGATGGGGAAGATGGGAAAAGGTAGGGGGGATTGGGGGGTAATTAGGTTCGGTCTGAGGAAGAAGACCAAAAGGTCCAATTCCTCAGACCGATAGCCTCTTTACCTCGTCAAGGAGCCCCCCTTAAAGAGGAGAGACCCATTAAAATCAGAAAAATGTACTGCGTTACTCAATTAGGTAATAGGCTGGAAGAAAGCAACTATCCATAGAGGTACTGTCATCCTCATACAAATGGAAGGTAATCAGGTTCAATCCAAGGAAGGAAAGGGCAGCTGTATTATTTCCTTAGATAAGAAAAAAGCCCTGCTTTATGGATCAGCAAAATTTGGCTCAGACATAACATCACACGACTATGTAGTGAGTATTGTTGCAGGTTCTTAACATATACAAACGTACACAAACAATCGCTTCATGCAACTTTATCAATCACTGGGTCATTACAGTGGCTACCTTCAACTCAACTTAGTGGAAGGTAACTGGCTTTGCTTGAGTAAGGAATGCTGGACTGGAGATATTTGACTGTAATATTGTGTATGTATGCATCAGCATTCACACTAAGCCCACAAAAATACTATAAATTACACACAAATAAAGTCAACTTCAAAGAAAGGCATCTACATCCATTACTTTATCTTTTTTCTACATTCACTACAGCCAAAAGTTACAGAATTTGAGGATTTCAAGCACACACTACGAAGGTAGAAGCTATACTACTACCAACAATATGAAAGAAAGGATACTTAGAACATCTTTACTGGATACAATTTAGTCCCAGGACCTTGGTCACTCATTTGGCATGACCAAGGTCCCAGGACCAAAAAATATCCAATAAAGAAGTCCTTTCATCAAGTCCACACTACTCACGGCTATACATTTCTTATACAGTGGACCCTCGGTTAACGAATACCCCGGAAATCGTGCAATTATGTAAGTATAATTTTGTAAGTTCTTGTGGAAGTGTATTTTTGGGGGTCTGAAATAGACTAACCTACGTGAAATTTTTCCTTAAGGGAGTAAATTCGTTCGGTAATGGCACTTGAGCAGACTTCAGGAGTGAAGTTTTTACGAAACTCGGGGGTCCACTGTACATATATACCATGCCAAGAACAAGCACTACTGCAGTCTTTCCATACACCACTGTGGCCATGAAAACCATCTTCAGTAAAAATCACAAATTTACAAATGTTAAAAATATGACTCACATAAGTAAGAATTTAGGTTCAAGGCATTGAATTATATTAGTTACGAAGAAAGCCACAATTTTGAAAAATTACTGAAAACTGACCTGGAAAATGACAATCGCCAGTACCCTATAACCATCTTACCTCTTAAATATGAGTTATATCCCAGAATAGTTTGTGGTGCAAATATGTGCAAATATTTTGTCAATACATGTACTAAAATACAGAATATATAGACTGACTTGTATTGGTAGATTATTTCATCATTATTCATTTTAACAGCTTTATTGTAATGCAGTCCATAACTCCAAAACTAAAATACACATACAGTACTGCAGTAGTAGAATACAGCTTTGTCCTAAAATAATAAGTAGTGAATGGGAAATGAGAACCATTAATCTTGTCATAACAATATACATATGGCAGAATGGTTAAAAAAAAATCCTAAGTCTTGATAGGCAGCAACTGAAAGAGAAGTGAAAATATAGCAACAAATTAAGGAGATAGTGCAATGACATTAGTAAATATGAATTGCTGAATTAAAATTTTATTAGATTTATGGAAAATGCTAAACCATTGTGGTTTATTCAAAGCAAGGCATGGTGATGTTTAGACTCTATGTCAACTAATAGCAAGACAAACTCTACTCTCGCAGCCAGGTTCTCCCGGAACAAATATGAAGCAGCCTAAACAAGGAAATAACAATAAGAATGAGAACTGATAACATGAGTTAAGAGAAACCTCCATAGACATGTTTTGAAGTACGTACTCAAGTAATTACTCTGTTCCACAGAACAGCTGTAGAAGAGAAGGGAAATGATACAACAAACATTTTATTTATAGAATATACCAGTCAACAGTAGTAGACACACTATCTGGAGAAATATTATTATAATCATAGGAAAGCAGTAAGCCAATAGGAGTTATAAAGTTCCTGGGAAATGGAAGAGAGTCTGGACTAATCCAAAGAAGGAAAGGCTGTTATAATTCCTTGACTCAAGAATCCCTCACCATTTCCCTTGAAAGGAATCAACAGCTGGGGAAGCTGCAATGAGTTAGTGACTTAAGTCAGACAGGTTAGTTTTAAGTAAATGTACTGACAATAAAATGCTGTACTATAGACTATTAGGTTTGAAATACTACAGCATTAAGTATTTGTATCCCTCAAAAGATTATTCCTATAGTGACTGAAAATTTTTATATACTGTAATTTGTATTTCTTGTAAGGTGCATACAACAACATTTTGGGCAGTGCTAAAGATAACAATATTGGTAGAATTACCGACAATATGTTAAGTAAAAGGACACAAATGCAACTAATGTGACATTTTATTGTTGCAACATTTCGCTCTCCAGGAGATTTTTCAAGCTCCTGGAGAGCGAAACGTTGCCACAATAAAATGTCACATTAGTTGCATTTGTGTCCTTTTACTTAACTTAAAGATAACAAATAAAAAAAGAAGACATACTGTAGCTATACCAAACCTGTATATATTTGATAGAATATAAAGAGAAAAGATACTACAGAGGTTTTTGAATATCAGAATTATGTTATGTTTTCTATGTACAGTGGAACCCCGGTTAACAAAAAAAATTCATTGCAGAAGCCTGCTCAAGTGCCATTACCGAACGAATTTACTTCCTTAAGAAAAAATGTAATTTAGGTTAGTCTATTTCAGACCCCCAAAAATACACTTCCACAAGCACTTACAATATTATACTTACATAATTGCACGATTTCCAGGATGTTCGTTAACCAGGGTTCCACTGTACTTAGTAAAACTCCTTCATGGGAGGAATGTTGGAGGATTCCTTGCATATTGTGTCATTATTTACAGTAACAGAAATACAGTATTTATGAATTTGTGTTGGTATTTTATCTAAAACATAATTATGTACTGTATAACTAAATTAGATTATAATATAAAATAAATTAAATGTATTAGGAATACACTTAACATTATAGGAACATGAGATATAACTGCACCAACAGTTATAAATAAAATCTTATACATGTGCATGATTGTTTAGATTTTATAATTTTCTAGGACAATTACAAAATATCAAGTTCAACTTGAGCTCAATCAGTTTTTTGGAACTTGTTGAATATCTTGTCATTTATGACAAATTGCTCCATATTTTGGACCCCTTTATCTACAGTTTTGAAAAATATTTATCTGCAATTGGTAATTAGTGCATGAGAGCATAACTCTGCAGAAGTTGGCAGTATAACTCAAAGCACAAATTTTGTGCTACTGTAAAGTTAATACAGTGGACCCCTGGTTTTCGTAATTAATTCATTCCAGAATGCTGTTCAAGTGCCATTACCAAGCGAATTTGTTCCCATAAGGAATAATGTAAACTAGATTAGTCCTTTTAGACCCCCAAAAATACACTTACAAAAGCACTTACAAAAATACACTTACATAATTGTTCGAGTTTGGAGCAGACGAAAACCAGGGGTCCACTGTACTTAAAAATCAAATACTGAATCAGAAAATTCATTGTGTAGAAATTAAAATCAGTTTAGTTTAGGAAAAGAGAAAGATTTGAAAACCTAACAAAAACAAAAATCTGAGTGATTGAGCAACAGCAAACACTCTAGATGTGCATGTGCATAATTTTACAACCGAGTGATATTGCTGTTATAGGTGAAGGAAGGCGTGTGCTACCATGTCAGGCTCAGTGGTGTCACACAAATGCTTCTCTAAAACACAAACTGAGAAATGTATCTTAGCTGAGGTTTAACTACGGCAGATGAAATGTACGTAACTAATAATGATGAGGTGTAACTACCACATCGAGGTGTGTTAAGTAAATATACAAGTGTGGTATACGTCTCGGTATAAAAAAAAAGGCACTCTCACACTTGTATCAGTTTCTTCAAGACTCACGACAGCTAATGTCCATGCTAGGTCGCGTTGAATGTCCTTGTTAAGGTTTCTTGAGATCTTTGTATAAAAACAAATACTATTGGTCACTGAACAGCTGGGTACAATATACAGTACATATATAACAAAAAAAGGCACAATACCGTGACTGGAACAATACACACACAAGCTTACGACGACGTTTCTTCTTCCCACTATTGATGTACGTCCTTCACTTTGGCTCCGCTATGTAAATAACATCTTTGCTCTTTGGCCTATGATTTAAGTCTCTTCCAACCATTTCTTGATGCTCTTAATAATCTTGCCCCTTCCATTAAGTTTAAAGCTGATTGGGAATCTAATTCTTTGCTTCCTTTCCTTGATGTTCATGTCCACTGCTCAGTTACAGGTTTTGCCTTTTCCGTGTACTGCAAGCCTATGCACAGTGGCATGTACATTCATTACTTTTCTTATCATGCCTCCTCTGTCAAGAAAAGTGTTCTTATCTCCCTCTTTCTCCATGCTCTCCGCATTTGTGATCCTCAGGTCCTTGAAGCAGAAATTTCCACTCTTCATAATTCATTTTCCCGCCTTGGCTACCCTTCCCATTTCATAGACTCTGCTTTCTCTCGTGCCAAACGGACTTTCTTCTCTCCTAAACCCTCTACTCCTGGGAACTCTCCTGTCCTTTGCCTTCCCTACATCTCTGGTCTATCTAATCTCAACAACTCTCTCCGTTCCTTAGACATCAAACTTACCTTTTGCCAGACTAACACCCTTCGCACTAATCTAGTTCATACCTCCCCTCCCTCTATAGATTCTCCTGGTGTCTTCTCTATTTCTTGCTCCTCCTGTCCTCTTCAGTACTTTGGAGAAACTGGCCGATCTCTTTCTGACAGACTTAGGGAGCACAAAAATAGTGTTAGGCTTGCCAACACTAATAATGCTCTTTTCTGTCATGTCAGAGATCACAGTCATCCTATTGATTGGTCTTCTGCTAAAACTGTCTACCCTATGTCCAACTTTCACAGTCGCCGTCTGGTTGAATCCTCCCTTATACACAACTTTCCCTGTATGAATCTTAGCCCTGGCTTTGTCTTTGTAGATGCTTTCCTCTCCCATTACATTGTTAAATGCTCCAAACTTCAGAACACCCATGACTTAACCTGATTCCTTCCCCTTCTATCTCTTCCCCCTTCTCCTCTTTCTCCTTTCTCCTCTGGGTTTTCTTTATTTTCTTTTGCCTTGTATTTGTCCTTTATTTTATTTTATTTTCATTTTTTCCCTCTCTGTGGGCCACCAGCTTCATTGCAGTGCTCCTTTCCTAGAATATGACTGACTCCACTACTACTACTACCACTACTACCTCCATTATTACCCCTCCACCACTTTCTTGTGCCCTCCCCTGTCTGCTTGCCAATAAATACCCCTTCTACCTGTCCTTTGTGTTAGTGTGACTTTGTAAATGGTCCAAGTCGGACCGAAACGTCGTCGTAAGCTCCTCTCTTTTTTATATGTGCAGGTTGTGTGTGTACAGTACATATATAAAGTAGGTGTTGAATGATGATTAAAGTATTTTCTTTTTGGGGATTTTCTTTCTTTGTGGGACCCCTGCCTCGGTGGGAGACGGCCGACTTGTTAAAAAAAAATATATATATATATATATAAAGTAGCAACCATTACCTTCTAAATCACAGCTTTGGTAGAAAATATGAAAGAAACTGGTCAAAAATAATAGAAACTATTTATAAAATACTGCATATATTTTTACCTGAGGTATAATTTTCATTTTAATAACACAATGGTATTAATGTAGAGTACATTTTAAAATAATGGGCAAAATTTGCTGTGCATATTGCATCTCTAACTCCTTTAATGTCATTGCTTACTGCAATATAACTTATTTTGTGTAGAGTATTATTTAAGGCATACATTAGAGTACAGAAGTGCTTTTTTTTGCTACTTTTAACATTATACTGATTTAATGCACACTCGGACAATCCCCCAATTCGTCCATTATATTGGGTGTGTTTTGTATATTCTTCATGTGAAATTTACAATAGCACTGATTAACCCTTTGACTGTCGCAACCCTCAATCCTGAGTGCTCTCCTGTTGTCGCAAAATTTAAAAAAAATAAATAAATTATTTTTTCTTATGAAATGATAGAGAATCGTTTCCCGATGGTAAAGACACCAAAAGTTTGAAATTTGATTGAAAACTCACGGAATTACGCTCTCGCGAAGTTAGTGATCTCAGCAATCTATACGCATCGGCAATTTCGCCGACTTTGAGCCCTATTTTCGGTAAATTCCATTGTTCCAGTTGACCAAACTCATAGATATTTCTTTAGAACTCCATTTGTTCTATCGATAGAGTACAAGAAACCACCAATTTATCGATTTCAACTACCCAATAAAGTGATCAGAAATTGGCAATTTGGCCAATTTCATGGAAAATATAAAAGTTGTCAATTTCAAAATAGGGTCCAGAATAAACAATGCAGACATTCCTGGCACTAAAATAAGATGTTATCTGTTCATTAGTCACGTCTTTAGGCCCCTCTTATATTACTTTTGGTTTCTATTTTGATTTTTTATTCACATAAAAAATAGAAGATTTACCGTTATGCAGACTATTGCATTATTGTAAGAATGGTATAAATAATATCAGTGCACTTGTGAAAGAATATTAGACTCGCCAATTGATGTGTATTGGACGCGTGGCGGGATTTGTTTACTCTTGAACATTTGCAAAAATCGAACATTTCTCCTACTTTGAGCTCAATTTCAAGGTCGTTTTCATCATAAAACTAATCAAAATCATCTTTATTTCTGTAGTATGTTGTCCATTCTATCAAATGAGACCATAAAAAAGAGAATACAACCATAAATACTATACGAAAATACACCTCAAAGTCGGCGTTTTAATCCAAAAAAATGGTCGGAGTTTTTTCTCTCTCATTACATACTGCGTGCTGCAGGATTTTTTTTATACTGCGCACACTGACCACACAGACCCATTCTCTCATATGTGGGCCTACCAGCTTTCTCCCGTTTGATTTGAAGCCGCTAGAATTTAGGCGTATTGATACGTCCGAAACAGTGGCTCGTAAGACGTATATATACGACCGAAACAGTCAAAGGGTTAAATGCCAAAAAACAAAATTTGCCATATTATGCACCTTAACCCTTTGACTGTTTCGGTCGTAAATATACATCTTACGAGCCAGTGTTTCGGACATATATATACAGTGGTACCTCGACTTACGATGGTCCCCAAACACACCCTTTTATGTAAGTTTATTTTTTTAAATGCTTTTGTAAGTGTACTTTTAGGGGTCTAAACAGACTAGTCTATTTTACATTATTTCTTAAGGAGATAAATTCGTTTGGTAATGGCACTTGAACAGCATTCTGGAATGAAAAAATATCGTAAGTCGAGGTACCACTGTACTCAAAAATTCTAGCGGCTTCAAATCAAGCGGGAGAAAGCTGGTAGGTCCACATGTGAGAGAATGGGTCTGTGTGGTCAGTGTGCGCTGTATAAAAAAAAAATCCTGCAGCACGCAGTGCATAATGAGAAAAAAAACTGACTGTTTTTGGATTAAAATGCCGACTTTGAGGTGTATTTTCATATAGTGTTTATGGTTCTATTTTTTTTTTCGTGGCCTCTTTTGATAGAATGGAAAACATATTACAGAAATAGAGATGATTTTGATTAGTTTCATGATGAAAACGACCTTGAAATTGAGCTGAAAGTAGCGGAAATGTTCGATTTTTGCCAATGTTCATGAGTAAACAAGTCACGCCACGTGTCCAATACACATCAACTGGTAAGTCTAATATTCTTTCACAAGTGCACTGATATTATTTATACCATTTTTACAATTATGCAGTAGTCTGCATAACAGTAAATCTTCAATTTTTTGTGTGAATAAAAAATCAAAATTAGCATGAGTAATATAAGGGGGGCCTAAAGACATGACTAATGAATGGAGAAAATCTTATTTTAGTGCCAGGAATGACTGCATTGTTTATTCTGAACCCTATTTTGAAATTTACATCTTTTTTATTTTGCATGAAATTGGCCAAATTCTGACCACTTTATTGGGTAGTTGAAATCGGTAAATTGGCAGTTTCTTGTACTCAATCGATAGAACAAATGGAGTTCTAAAGAAATAGCTATGAGTTTGGTCGACTGGAACAATGGAATTGGCCGAAAATAGGGCTCAAAGTCGGCGAAATCGCCGATGCGTATATATCGCCGAGATCACTAACTTCGCGAGAGCATAATTCCGTAAGTTTTCCATCAAATTTCGTACTTTTGGTGTCATTACCATCGGGAAAAGATTCTCTATCATTTCATTGAAAAAACAATTTTTTAATATTTTGCGACACCAGGAGACACTTCAGGATTTAGGGTTGCGACAGTCAAAGGGTTAAGCATGATTAATGGTACTGTACTTTATATGTACAGGCATAGTGCCAGCAGGTAGGGATACAGAGACGATATTGTAAACAGAGCTAGAGTTTACTGGGTCTACACTTCATTCAGGGGATACTTTTTACACATACTATATATACTTTCAGAAAATGAGATAAAAACAGGATCATACATCAGGTACTATTGCTGCAGATGGCACTGCATTCCATTCAGACTACAAGTCCATTATTAGGTTTGAACTGCTCTTTGATTATGGGTTGGGTGTTTTCCATACAAGATGATGTGTACCAAGGGTTTTGCTAGAATGAAAGTACACTTTATTATGTTCTATATTGTCAGTTATGCTGATAATTGCTGCTTCCATGCAGTGTGTTCTAGATCCATCCCCATTTTTTTTTAATATGAAGCTTCACCTCTTCTCATGCTTGAAGATGTGCATGTTTGTCCCAGTGAATGTTCCATGTAATTTTGTGTTGTAAGTCCTACAAGTATATATACAGAACTGGTGTTCCCAAATTCTGATGTCTAAGCTCCATGAGGTTTCTCCTATGCATAGCTCATCACAGCCTTCACATGGAATGGTGAATACATCAGAACTCTTGTTATTTGGTTGAGTCAAGGTCAGGTAATGTAATGAATGGTCTTTAACATGACAGCCGCTATATTTGTGCTACATCTCCTCAATGACTTTAGGAGACCTGCGGTGTTGCCTGTTGGAAAAGTAAGGCACTTGAGTCAATGTCTTCTTTGGTAGTGGATTTTTCTGAGCCCCCTGTGTCTGCAGTTTTGGATGCACTGTGATGAAAATTGTAGTGCAGAATAAATGTTAATAGAGTCACATACTTCTCAAAGTTCATGGCTTCAAACTCTATAAGCTTTCAAAAGGAAGCCATGAATCAACAACTGAAATTCAAGTTTACCATAAACTACTAAAAATGACCCATCATAACAGAGGGGTCTTGACTGACTTATTCTGAAGTACAGTGGAACCTCAGTTGTCAAACTTAATTCGTTCCAGATGTCAGTTCGACAACCAATCCAATTTTTCCCATAAAGAATAATGTAAATAAAATTAATCTGTTTCAGACCAAAAATGACAATATAATAATTTATTAATAATAATGTACTAACTACTACATAAAACAATGTATAAAATTATACAGCACACGGAAACTGTAAAAATGAATACTAAATGAAAATTTAACCAAAATACTGTACAGTTAATGAAAATTTAACTGCGACTGTGTTTTTGGTTTAAAACAGCGACTTTGTGGTGTATTTTCGTATGGTATTTATGGTTGTATTTTTGTTTTCTTGGTCTCTTTTGAGAGAATGGAAGATATATTACAGAAATAGGGATAATTTTCAATGGTTTAAAGACTAAAAGTATCTTGAAATTGAGCTCAAAGTAGTGAAAATGTTTTATTTTTGCAGATGTTCAAGAGTAAACAAATCATGTCATGCGTCCAATAAACGTCAACTGGTGGGTCTAATATGCATTCACGAATGTGGTGATATTATTTATGCAATTACAGTGGGCCCCCGGATTTCGTCAATACAGTGGACCCACGGTTATCGGCCATAATTTGTTCCAGAATGCTGTTTGAGTGCCGTTACCGAACGAATTTATTCCCATAAGGAATAATGTAAATTAGATTAGTATGTTTAGATCCCTAAAAATATACTTACAAAAGCACTTACAAAAATACACTTGCATAATTGTTCGTGTTGGGAGCAGTACGAAATCCGGGGGTCCACTGTAATTCTTTCCAGAAGACTGTTCGAGTGCCGTTACCGAACGAATTTGTTCCCATAAGAACAAATGTAAATTAGATTTCCTTAACAAAACCCACCACCTCTATAACAAACATTGCCCTAAAAAAAACTAAACAGATCACAGCTAAGAGACTTAACAATCCCTGGCTAACACCCAGCATCCTTAAATCCATTAACAAAAGGCACCAATATGAAAAACAATACAGAAGGGGTCTAATAACCAGAGAACAATCCAAACACTACTCATCAATCCTTACCAGCCTGATAAGAAGATCAAAAAAATTGTATTATGAGAACAGACTCCAGAACATAAAAGGTGATATGAAAAAGACCTGGAAGACCCTATCTGCAATTCTAGGAAATAATAAGATAGCAAAAAACAACACCATCAAATTATCAAGAGCAGATGAACCCCTACTCTCACCTACTGAGACAGCAAACAGACTTCATGTTTTCTTCTCCACCATAGGAAAGAATCTAGCGAGTAAAATCCCAAGCTCAAACACCCGTCCAACAGACTACCTCACAAACACCTACCCTAATACGCTATTCCTAGCTCCTACCAACCCAATTGAAGTCTCGCTCATAATCAACACCCTTAAAAACAAGGCAGGAGACATAAACAGCTTACAAAAAAGCTTCACAGGTACTGTCACCAATTATAGCAACACTATTCAATAAATCCATTGAAGCCTCTACCTTTCCATCAATTCTCAAAATAGCTAGGGTCACCCGATCCACAAAGGAGGTGATCAAACAGACCTGAATAATTATAGACCAATTTCTAATTTACCATTGCTTTCTAAAATCTTCGAAAAATTAATTCATAGACAAATCTATTCCTACCTTGTCTCACACAATGTACTCAACCCCTGTCAATTTGGATTCAGGACAAACAAGAGCACAAACGATGCTATTATGCACATGTTGGAGTTAATATATACAGCACTTGAGAAAAAAGAAGTCCCACTGGGAATCTTCATTGATCTACGCAAAGCTTTTGATACAGTCGACCATGATTTACTGCTCACAAAATTAGCACACTATGGTATAAGGGGGCACCCACTCAACTACCTAAAGTCATACCTCACCAACAGAAGCCAATACGTGTACACAAATGGAGCGAACTCTTCCACACAACAAATTACAGTCGGAGTCCCTCAAGGAAGTGTCCTGGGGCCACTCCTATTCCTCATTTACATAAATGACCTACCGAATGCATCACAACTACTCAAACCCATTTTATTTGCAGATGACACAACATATGTCTTCTCTCACCCAAATCCAGTTATACTGGCCAACACTGTTAATGCCGAATTACAGAAAATATCAACATGGATGACGACTAACAAGCTACTTCATACAGTTTGGAAGCAAAGCCACAAATGTTCCACTTAACATAACACTCAATGGTACACCCATCACAAGACTCACAGAGGGAAAATTCCTAGGAATCCACCTTGACAGTAGCCTTAAATTCCAAACACATATACAACAAATTTCCAAGAAAATCTCGAAGACAGTAGGCATATTATCAAAGATACGCTATTATGTACCTCAATCAGCTCTCCTTGCACTATATCATTCACTTATCTACCCGTATCTCACCTATGGAATCTGTGCATGGGGATCAACAATGTTAAATCACCTTAGACCACTCATAACACAACAAAAGGCCGCAGTCAGAATGATAACAAATTCCCACTCTAGACAGCATACTCCAACAATATTTAAAAGTCTCAAACTACTCACCGTAAAGAACATTTATACTTACTCTTGTGCCTACTACATATATAAAACTTTACACTCTAATATAAACCCTCTGCTCAAAATTCTCCTCACCAACTTTAATAGGACCCATGACCACAACACAAGACACAGATCACTTTTTGATATACCCCGTGTTCATATCAACCTATGTAAAAATTCTATGCACATAAAGGGCCCCAGAATCTGGAATTCATTACCAGTAAATATTAAGATAATCTTGTCTGAAAATCAATTTAAGACAACTCAAAAACCACCTACTCACCCAAAACTAAATGATCATACTATAAACTACTTTGAAAAATGCTCATTATTACTTTCCTATACGATAATCTCAATTTTTAATAATATGTTACTATTATGTTACCCCCTACTCATATTATAAGTTAATGTCAAAAATGCTCAATGTTATTTTCCTTAAGATAATCTAAATTCCATATTATCATTCAAGAATCTTAACACCTGTAACAATCTAATATCATTATATAATAATTTAAACAGTAAAATTTCATCATATTGTAATTTTGAAAATAATTTTTAACTAGAATAAACTCAATAAATTTCTCTAATATTAAGTACATAGTCTTTAAGGACTAGAATAAGCTGCCCCTAATGCCATGGCATGTCAGTGGCTCTCCTTGCACTCAATTTACATTGTAACTACCGATACCTATGTAATCTGCAATCTGCAATGAAATAAAATTTCAGACCCCCAAAAATACACTTACAAAAGCACTTACAAAAATACACTTACATAATTGTTCGAGTTGATAGCAGTACGAAATCCGGGGGTCAGTGGAACCCCGAGTAACGAGCACCCCGGAAATCGTACAATTATGTAAGTACAGTGGTCCCTCGGTTTTCGTGCATCTCCAAACTTGAACATTTATGTAAGTGTATTTTCATAAGTGCTGTTGCAAGTGTATTTTTGGGGGTCTGAAATAGACTAACCTACGTGACATTATTTCTTAAGGAAGTAAATTCATTCGGTAATGGCACTTGAGCAGCATTCTGGAACAAATTTTCGGCGAAAACCGAGGGACCACTGTACAGTGGTACCCCGGTTTACGATGGTCTCCAAACTCGCCCTTTTATGTAAGTTTATTTTTTTAAATGCTTTTGTAAGTGTATTTTTGGGGGTCTAAAAAGACTAGTCTATTTTACATTATTCCTTATGGGGATAAATTTGTTTAGTAATGGCACTTGAACAGGATTCAGGAACGAAAAAATATCGTAAACCAGGGTACCACTGTATAATATTGTGTAAGTGCTTTTGTAAGTGTATTTTTGGGGGTCTGAAATAGACTAACCTACTTGACATTATTCCTTAAGGGAGTAAATTCGTTCGGTAATGGCACTTGAGCAGGCTTCTGGAATGAATTATGCTCGTTACTCGGGGTCCACTGTATTACAATTATGCAGTAGTCTGAATAACAGTATAAGTACAGTGGACCCCCGGCTAACGAAAACCCCGGAAATCGTACAATTATGCAAGTATAATATTGTAAGTGCTTGTGGAAGTGTATTTTTGGGGGTCTGAAATAGACTAACCTACGTGACATTATTTCTTAAGGAAGTAAATTCTTTCGGTAATGGCACTTGAGCAGGCTTCTGGGATGAAGTTTTTTCGTTAGCCGGGGGTCCACTGTATCTTCTATTTTTTGTGTGAATAAAAATTCAAAGTGAAAAGCAAGTGTAATACAAGAGGGGCCTGGAGACATGACTAATGTATAGATAAAATGTTATTTTAGTGCCAAGAATGTCTACACTGTTTATGCTGGACGCTATATTGAAATTGGCCTTTCTTGAATTTTGTGTGAAATTCGCCAAATTAATAATTTCAGATCACTTTATTGAGTAGTTGAAATAGGTAAATAGGCAGTTTCTTGTATTCAATCGATAGAACAAAAGAAGTTCAAGTGAAATAGCTATGAGTTTGGTCGACTGGAACAATGGAATTGTCCCAAAATAGGGCCAATTCCATTGGCCCAATGTGTAAATATCACTGATGCGTAAATATCGCAGACCGCTAACTTTGCGATAGCGTAATTCCATAAGTTTTCCATCAAATTTCATACTTTTGGTTTCATTACCTTCACATGATGCACAGCAAGAGCTCAAGAGATGTTTACAGCACGCACGTTCATCGCTATATTGACTGAGACCTATGCTGTGGACTATGTCTGGTGATCACGTGATCCAAGCATTGTCGGTCAATGCCCAAGACCACGTACGAAAACCAGGACCGAATTCCTTTTGAAAACCGATTTGTTCGATAACTACTCCGTTCGATAACTGAGGTTCCATTGTACGTATGTCTAATTCTTAAATAGTCTAAGTATTAGGACTAGTTTGCCTGAAATGTCTTGCATACTAGTGGCTTTCTTTTGTGCCTAACAACATTTTATTACATGTAAACTACATTATTTTTGTACCACATTTAAAGAAATAAAAATTTGAATTTGACTTCTAAGAACCTACAGTTTGCAGTTCTAAACTTCATGAGGAGAAATGCAACTCTTTTTTACCCACATTTTCTTCACACTATGATTTTCCATTACAGAAAGCTATCCACCCTTAAAGATGATGACTGACAGGCACCATACTTTTGTAACAGGCAACACTGTAGACGTATTCACCAAGGTACTGAAGAGAAGTGGTACTAATGTAGAAGTCATCACTCCAGAAGTTATTAAAGACATTACTAGACCTGGACACAGACAACTAAATAGAAGCAGTGACAATGTATGCAACATTCCACATGCAAGCTGTGATAGATAATGCATAGGAGAAATGCTATGGAGATTAAAGAATAAAAGGCACAATACTGTGGCTGGAATAATACTGTACACAATAACCTGCACTTAGAAGACTGAAACTTATGATGACATTTTGGTCCAAGTTGGACCATTAATGGCCCAAGTCGGACCAAAACGTGTGTATTGTTATGGATATCAAACACCATAATTTGGAAACACCAGTATGTTTGTAGAACTCGCAACACAAACTGTCTGAGCATCACATACACCTCATGGCATGAAAAGATGGCAAGTTTATTATTGAAGGAACAAACAGACTCAGATGTTGGAAACAGTGATCATCAGTATAACAGACAGCATAAACCAAGACGAGGAAGCCTTAAGCCTAGCAAAACCCTTGGCCCATATTATCTATGTTAAAACATCAAGCCTGTAATCAAACCACAGCTCAAACCTAGTACAAGTCGGCGATCAGTTATCCGGTTCCATCAGTAATCCAGCACTAATTTCAGCTAGCATAATTTCAAATTTCATCCTTATACCGACTCCAATCTCATCCTTATACCGACTCCAATCTCATCCTTATACCGACTCCAATCTCATCCTTATACCGACTCCAATCTCATCCTTATACCGACTCCAATCTCATCCTTATACCGACTCCAATCTCATCCTTATACCGACTCCAATCTATCCTTATACCGACCCACTCATCCTTATACCGACTCCAATCTCATCCTTATACCGACTCCAATCTCATCCTTATACCGACTCCAATCTCATCCTTATACCGACTCCAATCTCATCCTTATACCGACTCCAATCTCATCCTTATACCGACTCCAATCTCATCCTTATACCGACTCCAATCTCATCCTTATACCGACTCCAATCTCATCCTTATACCGACTCCAATCTCATCCTTATACCGACTCCAATCTCATCCTTATACCGACTCCAATCTCATCCTTATACCGACTCCAATCTCATCCTTATACCGACTCCAATCTCATCCTTATACCGACTCCAATCTCATCCTTATACCGACTCCAATCTCATCCTTATACCGACTCCAATCTCATCCTTATACCGACTCCAATCTCATCCTTATACCGACTCCAATCTCATCCTTATACCGACTCCAATCTCATCCTTATACCGACTCCAATCTCATCCTTATACCGACTCCAATCTCATCCTTATACCGACTCAAATCTCATCCTTATACCGACTCAAATCTCATCCTTATACCGACTCAAATCTCATCCTTATACCGACTCAAATCTCATCCTTATACCGACTCAAATCTCATCCTTATACCGACTCAAATCTCATCCTTATACCGACTCAAATCTCATCCTTATACCGACTCAAATCTCATCCTTATACCGACTCAAATCTCATCCTTATACCGACTCAAATCTCATCCTTATACCGACTCAAATCTCATCCTTATACCGACTCAAATCTCATCCTTATACCGACTCAAATCTCATCCTTATACCGACTCAAATCTCATCCTTATACCGACTCAAATCTCATCCTTATACCGACTCAAATCTCATCCTTATACCGACTCAAATCTCATCCTTATACCGACTCAAATCTCATCCTTATACCGACTCAAATCTCATCCTTATACCGACTCAAATCTCATCCTTATACCGACTCAAATCTCATCCTTATACCGACTCAAATCTCATCCTTATACCGACTCAAATCTCATCCTTATACCGACTCAAATCTCATCCTTATACCGACTCAAATCTCATCCTTATACCGACTCAAATCTCATCCTTATACCGACTCAAATCTCATCCTTATACCGACTCAAATCTCATCCTTATACCGACTCAAATCATCATATACCGACTAACATCATATACCGACTCAAATCTCATCATTATACCGAAATCTCATCATTTCCGACTAAATCTCATCATTATACCGACTCAAATCTCATCATTATACCGACTCAAATCTCATCATTATACCGACTCAAATCTCATCATTATACCGACTCAAATCTCATCATTATACCGACTCAAATCTCATCATTATACCGACTCAAATCTCATCATTATACCGACTCAAATCTCATCATTATACCGACTCAAATCTCATCATTATACCGACTCAAATCTCATCATTATACCGACTCAAATCTCATCATTATACCGACTCAAATCTCATCATTATACCGACTCAAATCTCATCATTATACCGACTCAAATCTCATCATTATACCGACTCAAATCTCATCATTATACCGACTCAAATCTCATCATTATACCGACTCAAATCTCATCATTATACCGACTCAAATCTCATCATTATACCGACTCAAATCTCATCATTATACTGACTCAAATCTCATCATTATACTGACTCAAATCTCATCATTATACCGACTCAAATTTCATCATTATACTGACTCAAATTTCATCATTATACTGACTCAGAAATTGTGCAGATGGTTGTAAATCCACAGCAGAAAGTCAGTGGAGGAGAAAGCAGTGATGAAAATGAGGAAGATGTAGCAGTCTCTCTATTGATAGGTTAATTAAGTGTATTCAAACCTAACCACTCTGTAATCCGGCAAACTCACTAATCCGGCACACTACAGTTCCTAACGATGCCAGATTAGTGATGGCCGACCTGTAATAGACAAGTTGACAAGCTACAGTGTTCTAGTACCCACATCATCATGACTTGACATGTGAGCCTTTCTTTTTTTTCTGCATACAACTTCACCTTTTTTTTAAATTCACTTTCTGGGAGTATACGCATAAATGAGAAAAAAAATTTCCTCTGTGTGACTTGACAAAGCTCTACCATGGGCAAAATGATGTTCAAATAAAATCCTGTTCTGCATGTCATACCAACACTGGATTTTGTCGTCAAACACCATGATGTATAGCAAAGATTTGGTTATCTGAGTGCCATGGAGCCTAACATAGGTAACTTACTGTAACCAGAAAAGTTACTACCTGAATGTAATATTTTATACAGATGATCGTTGAGCTACAAATGTTCGATTTATATAGTAAGTAAGTAAGAAAGTTTATTCAGGTACAGTAGAACGTCATTTAGCACGATAGTTACGTTCCTGAAAAAGTCGTGTTAGATAATTTCGTCTTAAATAATTAACAGAACTTATGGGAAAAATAGGGTTACGTGTCTGAGAGTCCCCAAAAAGCCAAACAAGTTTTTTTAGACCAACATATCTTGCAAAAATTGAAGGCTAATATGTAATTTTAGTTCATTGTCATGATCTATTACTGCTTAAGACTACAAATGCAATAGAAATAATAGTATTTCTTACCTTAAATTGTGGGTAATGATGTTTGTGGATGGTAGTGAAGAGTGGATATGGATGGTGTGGCCCTACTGGGCTGAGGTGGATGCTTGTTGGTTGTCGGTAGAAGTGGATGGTAGAGGTTCTGGTGCTGAAGTCGATGGTTGTATTGCAGTGTGCATAAATTCTGTAATGGATCTCTGGGCTTTTTTATTCTGCATTACATTATACAGCTGACGGTAAGGCATCATCAGCTGGTCTAGACCCCGTTTCAAAGCCCTGCTTCTAGCTTTGTCAGGATCCTCTTCAGTGAAAAAGTCTGCAACTTTACCAATAATATGGAACTGCTCACGTAACTGCTGCAATGTTAACTGTTTTTCTTCAGGTTCTTCTTCATCTGGTTGAACTGAGTGTCTAACTTTAAGTCAGTCAAGCCATTCAGTAAGTCAGTCAAGCCTTTCAGTAAGTCAGTCAAGTCATTCAGTAAGTCAGTCAAGTCATTCAGTAAGTCAGTCAAGTCATTCAGTAAGTCAGTCAAGTCATTCAGTAAGTCAGTCAAGTCATTCAGTAAGTCAGTCAAGTCATTCAGTAAGTCAGTCAAGTCATTCAGTAAGTCAGTCAAGTCATTCAGTAAGTCAGTCAAGTCATTCAGTAAGTCAGTCAAGTCATTCAGTAGGTCAGTCAAGTCATTCAGTAGGTCAGTCAAGTCATTCAGTAGGTCAGTCAAGTCATTCAGTAGGTCAGTCAAGTCATTCAGTAGGCCAGTCAAGTCATTCAGTAGGTCAGTCAAGTCATTCAGTAGGTCAGTCAAGTCATTCAGTAGGTCAGTCAAGTCATTCAGTAGGTCAGTCAAGTCATTCAGTAGGTCAGTCAAGTCATTCAGTAGGCCAGTCAAGTCATTCAGTAGGTCAGTCAAGTCATTCAGTAGGTCAGTCAAGCCATTCAGTAAGTCAGTCAAGCCATTCAGTAAGTCAGTCAAGCCATTCAGTAAGTCAGTCAAGCCATTCAGTAAGTCAGTCAAGTCATTCAGTAAGTCAGTCAAGTCATTCAGTAAGTCAGTCAAGTCATTCAGTAAGTCAGTCAAGTCATTCAGTAAGTCAGTCAGTCATTCAGTCAGTCATTCAGTCAGTCATTCAGTCAGTCATTCAGTCAGTCATTCAGTCAGTCAAGTCAGTCAGTCAGTCAGTCATTCAGTCAGTCAAGTCAGTCAGTCAAGTCAGTCAGTCATTCACACAAACTTATGTTTACATCTTTTTATGTGTACAAAGTAACACTTCATTACGGCCACCGGTTATGTCTTGTCTAATATCTTTGTTTTCTTCGTTAATTCAAGATCAAAACACAATTCACTCTTATTTTATTCTTCACAAACACAGCTGGCTTGTAGCCAGGACTTCTTGACGTGTATGAAATACGTACGAATGCTGGGATGGTGGGGTCCGTGGTGGGTGGGTAAGGCGGGTGGTGTCTGCTGAACCACAACAGTAGTAGTAACAAGACTGCTTGTGAGAATGGTTATTTGTTTTTCCTTCCCACAAACTGTAAGTAAGTTTATTCAGGTATACACAGATACAGTTACGAAGATTATCATACATAGCAGCATATGTGTAGAGAACCTAGGATAACCCAAAAAAGTCAGAGTGACAGTATTTCCATTGACTGACTTGGGTTATCCTAGGTTCTCTACACATATGCTGCTATGTATGTAACTGTACTCACCTAATTGTGGTTGCAGGGGTCGAGACTCAGCTCCTGGCCCCGTGTATCTGAATAAACTTAGTTTGCAGGAAGGAAAAACAACAAATTCCCTTTTCCTCAAAGCATGAGAGTTCTTAGGCAGTAAATAACCATGCGCTCAAAATTTTTCCTCCTGCCGAACCGTGTAATATCATCTTTACGTCGTGTAAGATGATAATGTGTCGCAAATCTTAAATCGTGCAATACCGGTAACGTGCAACATAATCTCGTGCTAAATGACGTTCTACTGTATACACAAAAACAGTTACATAGGTTATCATACATAGCAGCATATGTGTAGAAGATCTAGGATAACCCAAAAAAGTCAGACTTATTTCCATTGGTGTCCTTTGAATAATATATATGAATATGAATAACAGCACTCATAAATAAAATCCACAGGAAATAACATTGAAATAATATCTGTATTACAAATTTCAATTTGCAGTTCTAAGTAAGGGCCCTAGAACTTCAGCTCACTCAGTTCCCTTTTTAATAGGGATCTGTCCTCAGTAGTAGCAATTAATACCTTCAGAACCATCTCCAGAAATATATTTCACAAATAAATGGGAGGGAGTAGCATTTATAGAAGTGTTTACTCATGTGAGAGATATATAGAGAGAGGGAAGGAGGGAGGCTGATGGTTTACAATATGTCCAGGCACTTGCTACCCTGTGTTGTATACCCCACCATTCAACCTGGCAATGTTTGATTACCAAAACTTTTACTATTTCCTAATATATTATTTGTCACCATTACTTTACTTTATATAGAAAAACAGGTTTTGAGTTCTGAACATACGAGTCACAAATACTCTTTGGGAATGCAGCTTGTTCATAAGTTAGGGAGCATGTGCTCAGTACCATGAACCTGTAATTAATGAATATTCTTGGTCATAAATTGACCCTGGCCATGAGCTGATGGCATATTTTTATTCTAAGTTTAATCATACATGATTTAAGAATTGTAAATTTTCTATATAACAGAATAATGTGGGGAAGCAGGTGGCTGGACATGGCAATTGTGGTTGATAGAAAAAAGATTGTTCTGCTGTGATGGTAACAATAATTGACAATTCTGTAACAAATGAACTTTATCTGTTGTTTCCAACTTGACTGACCAGTGGAATTTCTTCTATATTGCTGAAGTCTGTTATACTGTATGCAGATATGAAGTTAACACTCAACACAAAAAATTATAAATTAATTTTTATCCATATTCAACCTACCAAATCAATTCTTTACTCAATGCTGTGTGGTGGGTTTCATTTGGCTGACATCAAACTCAAAAGTGAGCTGCCACA
>WNWK01005223.1:0-17500 GCA_009830355.1 Cherax destructor | reverse complement strand
CATCTTTGCACCATTTATAACATTTTCAGTATATTTTTAAATGTTTATACATTAGTGTACTGTATACAGTGGTACCCCGACTTACGATGGTCCCCAAACACACCCTTTTATGTAAGTTGATTTTTTTAAATGCTTTTGTAAGTGTAATTTTGGGGGTCTAAAAGGACTAGTCTATTTTACATCATTTCTTATGGAGATAAATTCGTTTGGTAATGGCACTTGAACAGCATTCTGGAATGAAAAAATATCGTAAGTCGGGGTACCATTGTATATTGCAATAAACAGAATAGAGGAAATCGGCTCTAATATACATTTAGGTATGCATACTGGTCGGAGAGCCTGTCATGGGTCTGGGTGCGTCGCTGAGTGAGGAGAGGCTGTATATATATATACACACACACATGCCCCGATGGCATGGTGGCTAGCGCTCTTGCTTCACGCACGGAGGGGCCCGGGTTCAATTCCCGGCGGGGCCGAAACATTTCGAAGTGTTTCGTTACACACACACATACATACAACAGGCCTAGTGTCTAATCGACATGTGCCTAGGACAAAATGGTAACTAACTAACACACACACACAAGCACACACACAAGCACGTGTGCACACACACACACCAGGAACATCTCCTGAGGTGCACATCAACCAAATAACTGCTGCAGCATATGGGCGCCTAGCAAACCTAAGAACAGCATACCGACATCTTAATAAAGAATCATTCATGAACCTGTATACTGTGTACATTAGGCCCATACTGGAGTATGCAGCACCAGTTTGGAACCCACACCTAGCCAAGCACGTGAAGAAGCTCGAGAAAGTGCAAAGGTTTGCAACAAGACTAGTCCCGGAGCTAAGGGGTATGTCCTACAAGGAGAGGTTAAGGGAAATCGACCTGACGACACTGGAGGACAGGAGAGACAGGGGGGACATGATAACAACATATAAGATAGTGAGAGGAATTGACAAAGTGGACAGAGACAGAATGTTCCAGAGATGGGACACAGCAACAAGGGGACACAGCTATGACTCGACCCCTGCAACCACAACTAGGTGAGTACAACTAGGTGAGTACACACACACACACAAGGGGTCATAGTTGGAAGTTGAAGACTCATATGAACCACAGGTATGTTAGGAAGTATTTCTTCAGTCACAGAGTTGTCAGGAAGTGGAATAGTCTGGGAAGTGATGTAGTGGAGGCAGGATCCATACATAGCTTTAAGGAGAGGTATGATAAAGCTCATGGAGCGGGTAGAGTGACCGAGTAGCAGCCAGTGAAGAGGCGGGGCCAGGAGCTGTGAATCGACCGCTGCAACCATAACTAGGTGAGTACACAAACACACACACACGGGTTGTGGTTGCAGGAAGGACTCCAGGAATTCAGAATAGGGAGGTATACCAACAAGTGCTGGATGAAATACACACAACCGAGGAGGAGGTGAAGAAGCTGTTATGTGAACTCGATACCTCAAAAGCGGTGGGACCTGACAACATTTCTCCGTGGGTCCTTAGAGAGGGAGCAGAGATGTTAAGTGTGCCACTAACAAAAATCTTCAACACATCCATTGAAACTGGGCAACTACCTGAGGTGTGGAAGTTGGCAAATGTAGTCCCAAATTTTAAGAAAGGAGACAGACACGAAGCATTAAACTACAGACCTGTGTCACAGACGTGTATAGTATGCAAAGTCATGGAGAAGATCATCAAGAGGAGAGTGGTGGAAATCCTAGAAAGGCACAAGCTTATAAACGACAACCAGCACGGTTTCAGGGAAGGAAAATCCTGTCACAAACCTACTGGAGATTTATGACAAGGTAACAGAAGTAAGACACGAGAGAGAGGGGTGGATAGACTGCATTTTCTTGGACTGCAAGAAGGCATTCGACACAGTTCCTCACAAGAGGTTAATGCAAAAGCTAGAGGATCAGGCACACGTAACAGGAAAGGCACTGCAATGGATCAGAGAATATCTGACAGGGAGGCAACAACGAGTCAAGGTACGTGACAAGGTGTCAGAGTGGGCACCTGTGACGAGTGGGGTTCCACAAGGGTCAGTCCTAGGACCTGTACTGTTTTTTGGTATATGTGAATGACATAACAGAAGGAATAGTCTCAGAAGTGTCCCTGTTTGCAGATGATGTGAAGTTAATGAGAAGAATTAAATCAGTTGAGGATCAGGCAGGACTACAAAGAGACCTAGACAGGCTACAAGCCTGGTCCAGTAAATGGCTCCTTGAATTTAACCCTGCCAACTGTAAAGTCATGAAGATCGGGGAAGGGCAAAGAAGACCGCAGATAGGTGGCCAAAGACTGCAAACCTCACTCAAGGAAAAAGATCTTGGGGTGAGTATAATACCGAGCACATCTCCTGAGGCACACATCAATCAGATAACTGCTGCAGCATACGGGCGGCTGGAAAACCTAAGAATAGCGTTCCAATACCTCACTAAGGAATCGTTCAAGACTCTGTACACCATATACGTCAGGCCCATACTGGAGTATGCAGCACCAGTTTAGAACCCACACCTGGTCAAGCACATCAGGAAATTAGAGAAAGTGCAAAGGTTTGCAACAAGACTAGTCCCAGAGCTAAGGGGTTTGTCCTACGAAGAAAGGTTAAGGGAAATCGGCCTGACGACACTAGAGGACATGAGGGTTAGGGGAGACATGATAACGACATATAAAATACTGCGAGGAATAGATAAGGTGGACAGAGACAAGATGTTCCAGAGAGGGGACACAGAAACAAGGGGTCACAGTTGGAAGTTGAAGACTCCTATGAGTCAAAGGGATGTTAGGAAGTATTTCTTCAGTCATAGAGTTATCAGGAAGTGGAATAGTCATGCAAGTTCTGTAGCGGATCAAGGAACCATAAATAGTTTTAAGACGAGGTATGATAAAGCTCATGGAGCAGGGAGAGAGAGAACCTAGTAGTGGTTAGTGAAGAGGCGGAGCCAGGAGCCGAGTGTCGACCCCTGCAACCACAAATAGGCGAGTACAAATAGGTGAGTACACATACACACAGTGTGAAATAATTGAGGAGAATACAAGTGGACGAGGACTAGGTAAGGCTACAAATGGGAATTTTACCCCAACAAATGCAAAGTTATTAAGCTTGGGAAAGGACAAAGAAGACCGCAGATGGAATACAGGCTCAGGGGAAAAGGCTGCAAACCTCACTCAAGAAGAAGGACCTAGGGGTGAGTATTATACCGATCATATCCCCCGAGGTGTACATCAACCAAATAACTGCTGCAGCAAATGCACATCTGGCAAATCTAAGAATAGTTTTTCAATATCTAAGTAAGTTATTCATGATACTGTACAACATGTATGACAGGCTCATGTTGGAGTATGGAACCCACAACTTGTCAAGCATATCAAGAAATTGGAAAAAGTGTATAGGTTTGTAACAAGATTAGTCCTGGAGCTAAGAGGTATGTCCTATGAGGAGAGGTTACGGGAACTCAACCTGATGACACTGGAGGACAGGAGGACTAGCAGGGGATATGATAATGACAAACAAAATACTGAGAGTAACTGACAAGGTGAATAGGGACAGAATGTTTCAGATGGAAAACAGGAACACGAGGACACAAATGGAAGCTGAAAATGCTTATGAATCATAGGAATGTTAGTATTGCTTCAGCCTTAAAATTGTCAAGAGGTGGAACAATCTGGAGAGTGAAGGGTAGAGGTAGAATCCACACACAGCTTTAAGAGGTATGATAAGGCTCTTGAAGCTAGGAGAGTTGGATCTAGTAGCGACCAACAAAGAGGCAATGGAAGGAGCTGTGGATCGACTCCTGCAACCATATATGAATATGTACTTATAAGCGAGTATACACACAAACATAAAAAGGTGACTCCTACTGTCTTAGTAATGTTCACTCAATTATACAGCAAACATGGCATTTAACTAATTATTCAGTAGTTTTATTAAACTGATGATTAGCTAGCATCATTCACAAATACAAAAACTACCATGGGGAGGAGGATGGGGGAAGGAAGGCCTTCCTAAATTACTGGTTCCTTTATCAGACTACACTTGCACTGCCTCTCACCAGGTATACTATGCATCATTCTTCTTAGCTGGTAATAAAGCAAGAGGTTAACAAATAAATAATCCAAGAATTAGAAGATGCACAGTGATGAGTGATTTGGAAAGGGCATTAATAAGTAGTTGAAATTATTACTTTATTATTATTATTTTTATTGTTATATAGATATTTTAAAAGTCCTAAGCTTGCACAAAGGCAAAAATTTGGATATATAATACACTGTGATGAGTTTGATTGATAAAATCAATGATAAAAATATAAATAAACAGAATAAGAGCAATTGTGTAGTGAATAGTTTGATGAAGAAAGTGTTAAAAGTGGTACAAGACAACTCCACTCACTTGGAGGCAGCAAGCACAGCAGCGTCCTCGTCAGTGAGTCCTGGATAGTTCTTAACCTCCTTGATGAAAGCAACCAACCCATCACGATCCAGACGACCATCTTTGAAATACTGCTGCTGTCTCAGGAACTTGTCCGCTGAAGAATAAGAGAGACAACTTTACCATGTACGTATATAATAGAATATGTATTTGTCAGTGAATCAGTTGATGGATAATACTGTATAAAATTTACTTTATTATCCTACAGTGACTGGGAAACTGAAGATAATTTTTCATATAACATTATTTGTTAAATGCTTTACTTTGATAGGTAGAAACTTTTAAACTCACTCAAAATTTTCCATGAAATTGCATCAAAAATTTTTATGAACAAGTGAAAGCAAAAATTAGAACAACAACATTTGGAGCACCACAATTAAAGCATCTAAATAATCTTATGTACATATGTAGATGAGCAAAAAAAAAAAATTATGAAATAAAAAAAATGAGGGAAAAAAATCTGAAAATAACAATAGGTATTGAAAAATTACAACACAACACTTAATTTCACCATAAAAGCATCACATTTACCTATAAAAAGCCATACATATTTGATCTCATGAAACATGTGAAAATTTAATGCATTCCATAACAATCAACATTAAGCATAATATAGTTTGTACTCATATTATAGCTGGCAATGAAAATGATTCAAAATAAAAATCCACTATGTGTATGAAATTTAAGAGGTGACACACTTATGCTATTCACACCACAGTGAATGTACAAATTATTGCAAATGCTTGCAACACTAATAACATCCAGTAAAACAGTCAATGTATAATCAACTGTGATCCAACAATAATTTAACTCAAATGTACCATAAGATTAAAAAAAATTACACAGTGAAGGCAAAACAAATAACTGCACAGTGTTCTCTCTCTCCCTCCCTCTCATTCTATAATAAACTTTAAAAAGTGATAACATTCCATATCAAACTGCTGAAAATGTTATCATTCCATATTAAACTGTTGAAAATGTTATTCTATATTAAACTGTTGAAAATGTTATTCTATATTAAACTGTTGAAAATGTTATTCTACATTAAACTGTTGAAAATGTTATTCTATATTAAACTGTTGAAAATGTTATTCTATATTAAACTGTTGAAAATGTTATTCTATATTAAACTTTTACAAAGGTTATATAAAATATTTATATGCAATGTTACCATGCTATACAGTGTTAAACATAGCACTGAAATAATCTAAACATCCATTATATTACGTATATTTTAAGACAGTTTTTAAATGGCTGAAAGACTCTGCACGACCAGAGGCTTTTCACTGAGTCTGTAATACATGCCACCTAATTTGATAACAATAGTACAGTAAAACCCCGGTTTTCGCCCGGTCTAGTTATCATACAATTCAGTTTTCAACCACTTTTTTTGGTGAAATTTTCCCCGTTTTCGTACATCCGCTTGGAAATCATCCATACTAGACACGTCCGCCTACTGGAGGGACGCGACCGCATATGTTTGTGACTCAGTCTGCCTTTGTTAATTTGTAATACTAATTCATTGTTTTTTATACTTGTGACTGCTAAATAAACCACCATTTGGCCAAAGAAAGTTGCGAGTGCCAGCCCTTTGGTAAAGGTGAGAAACACGATAGAATTCAAGTATGAACGCGTAGAAAAATGTGAGTGGCATACACGTGGCTGAGCTCACCAGGATGTATGGGAAGTCCAAATCAACAATCAGTTCCATCCTGGTGAAGAAAAAAGAATACAAGGAAGCTGATGTTGCGAGAGGGTGGTAGTGATTGTGGTAGAGGGTGGTAGTGATGGTGGTAGAGGGTGGTAGTGGTTGTGGTAGAGGGTGGTAGTGATGGTGGTAGAGGGTTGTAGTGATGGTGGTAGAGGGTGGTAGTGATGGTGGTAGAGGGTGGTAGTGATGGTGGTAGAGGGTGGTAGTGATGGTGGTAGTGATGGTGGTAAAGGGTGGTAGTGATGGGGGTAGAGGGTGGTAGTGATGGTGGTAGAGATAACCTCTACCCTCCTCACTATCTTCCATACACCAACAAGAGTCTTCAATAAAGGTAAAACTGATTTAAATGTTCATTTATCCATTAAAATTAGTGCTTTATAATTATTTCTCATTGTTTTCTGTATGTAAAACTATAGTTATTCTCTATAAAATGTTTTTTTTTTTTAATATTTTTGGGTATTTGGAACAGATTACAGTAATTGGATTTACATTATTTCTTATGGGAAATATTACTTCAGTTTTCGTTCAAATCGGTTTTCAGCCGACCTTCCGGAACGGATTAAAAACGAAAACCGGGGTTTTACTGTATTGTATACTGTCTGGAAATGAACAATAATTAATAAATTTAATTTTAATTAGATTTTTTTTATAATAATGTTGTAGTATTATCTTTATTTCACTTCAGTTATGTAATCCCAAAATAAATTAATGCCAAGGTGGGATACATGCAATCCATCCTTGTAAATTTTACTTAAATTTCTCTCTTATATTTTGAAGCAAATTTTTTATTTACTTTATTTAAGTTAGGTTAGAACTCACGAAATCATAACAACACTGTTGTAAACAAACCTCAGAATGGGTGGAATCTGAATCATATCAAGAGTGTCCTAAATTTTAGGACTAGCTTCCCATGAGTTCAAATCCCACCCGTTCTGTGGCTTGGTTAGGTTAGATTTAGTTGCATTGGATTGTCATCAATCGATAAAAGTTAATCAATTATAACATTGAAATTCCAGTAAATGAAATATAAAATAAAGGCAATATTTTGACACAAACAGAAAATGGGGATCCACTTTGCACACCAGAAAATAGTCAGATACTAATCAGTAAAATATGTACTGACTTATTAAATGGATAAGCTGATAAGTGGTACAGGTACAGTAAACCTTTGATGGAACAAACTAACAGGGAACAGCAGGTGGCCAGAAATGGTGAGCATGGTGGACTGATGTGAGATTGTTTTACCACGATCACAACGAGAGGAAATTCTGTAACCAACGGACTTTGTTGATTGTTTCAGAATCAAATGACCCAGCAGATTTTGTCTTGTATTTCCAAAGTCATTAAGTCCAGATCCGTTAAATCAAGGGGTTTACTACATACTGTATTAATTTTAAAGCATACCAATGAAGAAAACTTTAAATAAAAAAAAAGACTACATATACATATAGGTTTTAGTAATACAGTACTACTGGCTTATATAAAACAATTAGCACACACTTAACATTCTGCCATTTCACACATGGCACACAGTACTCTAAACAAGAGAAATTAGATAGACTTCGTTTTGCCTAATGAATGGAAAACACTGAGGAGTGCACTTTTGGTAACCTCCCACACCTCTTCCTATTCTCGTAATTCCAAATTCTCTGCATAATATTCACACCACACACTGCCCTGAAACATGACATTTCCACTACCTCAAGCTGCCTCCTCACAGCAATGTTTAAAAACCATACTTTGCATCTATATAATAGGACATCATCTCGATCTCTTTAGATCTTTATCAAATTATAAAGATCTAAGCAGATTGAATCTTTTTACCAGTAAACGTTTGTTCTGCAAAGTAATTTTGCCTTTACAAATGTCGGCAGCATGCCATTTAGGTTCTTTATTTTGCCTTATTGTAACAGTCTGAGCATAGCATTAGACCACTATCCTCTGCATTAAATCATATATTAAATATCTCCTGACATTGCAGGTATCCAAGTATGGTAGACACTTCATTATTGTATGTCACTATGACAAACCCTTAGTTTATCTGTAGATCCATAGATGATACATAATAATTTGCCCACAGTGTATTCCAAACAATGAATAGCAGTAAACTGAAAACAGCTCTAATTTAATACTTTTAAGGTAAAAGGAAAATCTTGGAATCAAGGACATACCTGGAACACAAGATTTTTTTTTTTAGTTGTTTACTTAAATCATTAATACCTCTACTATCCATGTTGACACCCAGAGTGGTAAATAAAGTGTGACACCTGACAAAGCTGATGTGACACAGATAAGTGAATAATTTTATTGTTGAAAATTTCCAGTTTGTGTATAATTTTGTGATTTATTGTACAAAATTGCTAATAAGATTGTGTGGAAATATGCTTAAACAGGAGGTATAATTTATTTAGAAAGAAACATCATTAAATTCAATCTCGTCCATCATTTATAGATCATAAGACTAGGTTATAATCCTTAGTTGTGTGTTATTACACATTGCAGAGTCAATATGACTTCTGTTCTCTTTGACAATGCAGGCTTGTTCCTATTACTGCCTGGTAACAAGTGGTTGTGGGAATAGATAGCTAAATAACTTGATTGACAGATAGGATTCATGATGTCATAAATAGAAATACTTTTGTTGGAAGAAAAATTTATGTCACAGAGACACTTATCTGATAGCCAATCATATTTTTTTGTAATAGTTTTTTTTCAGTTCAAATACAAATACCATTTTCTCCTGTACTTTTTAAGGCTAATATAATGAGATGATATTATCCATTGTCTCGAGTGTTTTTCTATCCGTAAGATGAATAGCCTAATCAAAATCAAAGTAATAATGGAGAATTTAATCAATGTTCAAATGTAGCCTGAAAACATCTCTGGCTGAGGCTAGATTCCTCAAACAAACATTGCCACACTCTTATTCTCATCATTTATACAGTATTAATCAATCAGATAATTGCCAAGGCATATCAGTCTAATGCACAAACACTTATAATTTCCTTATACAGTGGTCCCTCGGTTTTTGCCGAAAATTCGTTCCAGAATGCTGCTCAAGTGCCATTACCGAACAAATTTACTTCCTTAAGAAATAATGTCACATAGGTTAGTCTATTTCAGACCCCCAAAAATACACTTGCTACAGCACTTACGAAAATACACTTACATAAATGTTTGAGTTTGGAGATGCACGAAAACCGAGGGACCACTGTACAGTGGACCCCCGGATTACGTACTGCTCCAAACTCAAACAATTATGTAAGTGTATTTTTGTAAGTGCTTTTGTAAGTGTATTTTTGGGGGTCTAAAAGGACTAATCTAATTTACATTATTCCTTATGGGAACAAATTCGTTTGGTAACTGCACTTGAACAGCATTCTAGAATGAAATAATGACGTAATCCGGGGGTCCACTGTAAATAACTTTACAGATCGAAACTGATATTAAATTAGCTATTTAGCTAGAGTACACTAAAATCAAATGTCGTGTCCAGTAACTTGCCAGGAGAGATGCAAACTTTAGGTAGGACCATATCGTGACTGTCACCTGAATGTGAGTCTGTTTATGTATTTTGTGGTGAATAGATGTATTCACATGCCTCCTGAAAATCAGGCATTATGCACACAATCACAGAGTATCAACGAAGACTTTTTTTTTATATAAAAACTATTAAAGTGAACAGACTCTGAATGGATTGGACAGAGTGTAAACTCAACTTCTTAAGCTCAAATAAGGTTGATTTTGTGTCTACTGATCCAGCCATCAAAATGTACAATCCCTGTTTTAACTGATTTCCCCCCTCCTCCCCCAGTGAGGGGTCCCACCTTTGATGCAGACACACTCTTCTGATTAACAGAAATTAACCTCCTGTGCCAACTATAATTTCAATTATACACTCATTCTAATCCCCCAATATCTACTAACCCCTACAACTAGCACACCCCACAACCTTCACACTCTCCTACCCTCACACATCCCTACTAAAAGCGATGAATGACTCATATAGGTTTAGTACTTAAAATCATTATATTACAGTAGACCATCAATTAACAGCATGTAAATAAAATATCATGAATGAACTGAAGAACAGAGGTAAAAAAAAGGATTACATTCTGCATACCCCCAAAATGCCAACTAAATTTTTATAGGTCTTGTAATTTGTAAACAAATATGATAATAACGTAATTGTAGTTGGATGTATTGATGTGCTGTATTTAATATAATGCTTTTACCTACAAAGGTTATATAAATAGCATTTCTTACCCTAAATTCTGGATGCTGGTGTATGAAGATAATTATGAAAAAGTGGAGAGGGCTGAGGTGAAAGCCTGTGGATTGTTGGCGGAGGTTCTTGTATTAATGTTGATGAAGAGCTGTCATTAGGTAATGGTTGTACTGGAGTATTGAGTATTCTGTAATGCACATTTGGTCTGTTTTACCCTGCAGTACTTTATACAGCTAACAAGAAGACATCATTAATTCCTCCAGACCCTTCTTCAGAACAGTGCTTCTAGATGTGTCAGGGTCTTGTTCAGTGAAAAAAAAATTAGCTAGTTTAGCAGCAGCATGAAACTGCTCACAACTGTTTTTAGTGTCAACTATTTTTTTTGCAGGTTCCTCCCCATCTTCCTTTATCTGCCACCTTTGTAGTTGGACACTGAGCTCTGCCAAAATTTTCTTTGGACTTCTGTTTTCCTCATCATCTTTTAAAAGTTCATCATCAAAGCACTCACTTGGCAATCTCCTTGCCAGATAAAAAATTTCATGGGCCTTGCTCTCAAATGAAGAAAAACCTGTGAAATTACAGTCTCTCCTCACTTAACGACAGAGTTCCAGTCCTAAGACCATGTCGGTAAACAAATTCGTCACTAAGCAAGGAGCATACTATAATAGTAGTGGGTTTGTGTCAACCATCTTTGATATTGTTTTAATGTCACCTTTGCACTATTTATAACATCTTTAGTATATTTTATATGTTTATACAGTAGTGTACTGCATATTGTAATAAACAGAATAGAGGAAATCAGCTCTAATATAGTACATTACATTGGACCCCCGGATATCGGCCGGTGCAGATATTGGCCAAATCGGATTTTGGCCACTTTTTTGACCGAAATTCTATCCTGGATTTCAGCCGGCAACTTATAATTCGGCCGTATTGGACATGTCTGCCCACCCAGGACACCGCATGCGTGAGTCAGTCTGGCTGTCTCTCGGTGAGTGAGCCAGAATGTGTCCTCGACAAGGATTTTGAAGGGTTTGAGGCTGACCCTGACCCTGTCGACCCTCTGCCTGTTGTGGAATCTATTGTGTCTTTGGAGAAGTCCATGGGGGTGGGGGTGAGTGGCGAGGATGTGGAAGAGTTGGTGGAACACCATAGGGAAGAGCTAACCACTGAAGAGCTGCAAGACCTTCATCTGCAACAGCAACAGACCACAGCTGAGGAAATTGGTTCAGAGGAGGAGGAAGAGAGAGGGAAGAACGTGCCTTCTTCAGCGATTAAGGACATTTGTGTAAAGTGGAGGGAGGTGCAAAGTTTTGTGGAGAAATATCACCCTGACCAAGTTGAAACAAGCCATATCTACAACATGTTCAGTGACAAAACCTTGTCCCACTTCAGGCAAATCTTAGAGACCCCAGAAACAGAACTCTCTGGACAGTTTTTTTGTGCGACAGGGGTGCAGTGACTCTCAAGCTGGTCCTAGTGCCAGTAAAAGACAAAGAAGGGAAGTAACCCCAGATAGGGACTTGATTCCTGAAGTCCTTATGGAGGGGGATTCCCCTTCCAAACAATAATCAGTCCTCCCTCTCTCCTCCTCCCTGTCTTCCATACACCAACAAGAGTCTTCAATAAAGGTAAATGTGATGTTAAATGTTCATTTATCCATTTCATTAGTCATTTTATTTAGTTTTCATTCTTTTGTGTATGTAAAACTATAGTTAGTCTTTAAAAAAATTATTTTTTGTTTATATTTTTGGGTGTCTGGAACGGATTAGTTGTACGTATTTACATTAATTCTTATGGGAAATATTACTTCGGTTTTCGAACTTTTCAGATTTAGGCCGACCTTCTGGAACAGATTACGGCCGAAATCCAGGGTTCCACTGTATTTAGAAATGCATACTGGTCAGAGAGCCTGTCATAAGTCCGAATCATCGGTAAACGAGTACGTCACTAAGTGAGGAGAGGCTGTATTTACCAAACTAAGGCAAAAATTTTCCCAGGCTGTATTGAATGGTGATGGAGGCACTTCATTCCATGCACTTTTGATGTAGTTGATAGCATCTGCAATGTTAAAATTATGCCACAAGCTTAGCACTGTTCCAACAAGTTTCTGCAATACTTTTTGTGTGTAGTTGTATTTAATGTTTTAATAATTCCTCAGTCCAGTGGTTGTGTTAAAGATCTGTTTGGTGGTAAAAACGACTTTTTCGATGCACATCCTCCAAGAGTTCTGGATGAGTATGAGAATTATCAAGAATAAAGAGAACCATTAATGCAAGGTTCTTGCCACACAGGTAAAACAAGGCTTTGGGAATAAAATGATGTTTAAACCAATCAAGAAATAAGGCTTTTGTCATCCATGCTAACTGATTTGACTCTTATTTCAAGTGACAACGCAGTGTTGTGTCTTTCAAAGTACGAGGCATCTTACTGTGATAAATAATCATGGGCTAACACTTAAAATTGCCTTATGCATTACCACACAGTAGAAAGCTGAAGTGATCCTTTGCTGCCTTGAATCCTAGTGCACTTTCCTCTTTCTCAATGGCATTTTCTTCCCATAAAGACTTGTCTCATTAAGCACTTGCTGTGGCTCGTAGCTACCCTCAGAAATAATTTCCTCCAATTCAGCAGGAAAACTCCCTGCAGCACTTTCATCCAAAAATTGAATATTATGCAACTGATTGCACAATTTGAACTTGTGGAACCAGCCAATACTAAACAAGCCCTTTTATTCAAGCCTTCCTTCCTCATCACACAGTTTTATAGTACTCTAAGCCTTTTTCCTTTATGATCACATTGAATGGTGCACCTTTCTTGGTTTTCTACTCAAACTACTCACTAAATAAATTTTTCATCTTATTTAGCTTTTGTGACCTATGTGTCATTCTTTGCAGGTCACAACCTGGGTTACTTAATGCACAAGTTTGTATCTTTCCCTCATTTTAATTCTACAAAATGATGCTTTATTCTGACCATAGGCATATGCTGTTTCCACCAAACATGCATCACATTAACGCTCATCTAATATCTGGTTGTTTGAAAACACACAGACTTTCATGCTTATGTTTCTTTTTTGAACTTTGAGCATCATTCACATTCCTCATGAGTGCAATGGCTACTATCCAGAGACAAGATGAGATGATGAAAAGATAAAAATAAAATCACTAATACAGGCTGAGTATGGTATGGGACACAAATGCATGGAGAACCAACAGCGTGGAAGGCAGTCAACATTAAGAGAGCGACTAGGCCTCCCCCATAAGACAGTAGGAAAGCCTGTAGGCTGACACCAAGATGGAGAGGAAAGACCCCCGTCGCTTACGCGACGGTCTGGAGTTTTGAGACTCTCTGACCGCGGGTTCGAACCCAACCCGTGGTATGGTTAGCATGCCATATTCTTCCCCTAAATTTACGCCATGCTATACAATAAATAAGGTGTGCTCATCAAAAATATGCTGCAATTTATCAGCAATGTTATCAAGGAAAAGTACTAATAGATTGTGTGCTAATCGATGGTCTACTGTATTAAAAAATCTGTCTGATAAGTAAGAGATTCCAAGCTACACTAAATGCCACCAGGTACCCACTCAATGTCAGAGTGAGCTCAATAGGCAGATGCTGGTCATAAATGTGAATTGAGATAGCTTAGCCCCTCAGGCAGACCAACAGTACCATTAAAGGTTATGTTGCACACACTCAGTGAAAGGGTGTATTAAATTCAGTCAAATTTCACTAATTATAATCCTATGCATTTATTATTTCACAATTTAATCCTTCAGTTATCTTCTATATAATGCTATCATCAAACTGAACTCGGTGAATATATTTACTTATACAATCCACATACGTATGTATAAACAGTGTTTAGCATTATACTGCTCTTTCAGTTATAGTGAAACCCTATCCCCATTAACTTATAATTAATCAGGCCTTGATTATTGGAATTATTCTCAGGAAATTCACATTGAAGGAAGTGGACATTGGTGGCCTTGCCTGCTTGATAAATCTTCCAAAAAAGAGCATTCTAAGAGTTAATTATCAAGACAATGCAATTTTTCCATAATAGTGTGACTCCTCTTTGAGTGCTACAACACTGTTTAGAAATTCCATGTAAAAAAAAAAGCCCTAAAATATAGAGCTCACTACCAGAAGATGAAAATGTTTCCTGTCAAGTGCTTTAAAAATAATTAAAAATAAAAAAAAGACTCCCAAATCTAATGTAAATTCTGCATAGAATAAATTTATGTATGTGTCCAATATATCAACCGTAACTTATTTACCCAAACCAAATCAATAATCGTTTTCATGCACTTATTTTTTTTAACATATCGGCCATCTCCCACCGAGGTAGGATGACCCAAAAAAAGAAGAAACAAAAGTTTTTCTTCTTTTTACACTTAGTAATTTATACAGGAGAAGGGGTTACTAGTTCCTTGTTCCTGGCATTTTAGTCGCCTCTTACGACACGCATACCTTACGGAGGAAGGATTCTTCTCCACTTCCCCATGGAGGTCATGCACTTATTTCTACCCCCAATATTTGTTATAACCAAAATTTCATTCCAATTCTGTATTAAAATGTTAAAAATGTGATATAAAAATTTTATGTAAAATGTTAAAATGTTATTGCAAAACAGCATTTACATAGTCTAAACTTCAACTGTATATGTTACTTATCAAGTACGTACATGTACTTTTATGCTAGTTTTAGACTGCCCGAAATCCTTTGCATAACCAGGGGCTTTCCACGAAGTCTGTAAAATATGTCAACTAATTTCATAACAACCATATACACTATAACTTTCTGTGGAAAAAAAAGTTTTAATTTTAAATTCCAATTTTTAATTTTATTTTTTAATTGCTGGATTAATATTTTCAAAAAAGTCACACCAACGAGATTAGATGCATTCATGGAGTTGAGGGGTTCGTGATCACACAGTTAATTTCAATACATCCCATCTTGTTAAGGGTACTAAGTTAAGCCTTGGTTCACTATGTGAGGAGGATTGTGGGGCGGGGTGTGTGACTTACCAGTGAGGGCACGACGGGGCCTTAACCCCAGACACACCAGACAATCCTCACATGGCATCAGCGCTTCCTCTGTTAGAATAAATACAGCACAAACATCTTATTAACATATTCGTGGGAATATTTGTGGTATACTCCAATTGAAAGCTTTAGGACAACTTTCCTGAGTGAGGGCACTAGTCAAGATGTAGGATGGAATGATTAAAATACTGCCAACATGTGGGTTAAACAATGGTATTTAGCAAGGTCAACCTTTACTATACTCTACTATACCATACCATATTTTCCACTGATAAAGACTTCCTTTGCCAAGTGTCTTGACTGCCCACAGGATGGGCATAGGGTCCACAATAGAGCTATTAAAATACACTAACTGCCAAATGTGTCTCTTACCAAGATAAGGAAGATAGAATGTTTTGGAGGTTAATTTTTATTTAAATGACAACCATGGAAATAGGACACAGCTTGGTTTTCTTGGGATATTCAGGGATTCTACTGTAATGTCCTTTGGTAAATTTTTAACCGGAGTCAATAAAGCTGAGTTCAGAGTGGTTATATGTTGGGAATGTGAATAAAAAGAAAGGTGGACAGGAAGCTCAAACCTTTCTGTTTATTCACTGACAGCCTTTCGTTGCAACTTAAAATGAGTTCACAGAAGTTGAGAATATGTTGGTTCAAAGTGGTTGTATGTCAAATTTTTTTAACAAAGACCACTGGAAGAAAAGCTTTAAATATGTCACCAGTGGTATCAGGCAAGGGTCAGTACTCGTCCTGATCAAAAGTTTTTTAAGAACAAGAAGGCACAATACCATGATTGGAACTTTACACAAATAACCCGCACATAGGAGAGAGAAACGTACGACAATGTTTCAGTCTGACTTTGTATAAATAACTTGCCAGATGGAATAAATAGCTTCAGTAAAAAAATTATATTTGCATACAAAGCAAAAATCTTATACATTACAGATCAAAATGACTAATTGTGTACATGATACACTGCCCATTTTCTTCTGGTGTTGTACACAATTCCCAAATCAACTACAGTTGAATACCATTAATCTGACTAAAACTGTGTAACAGACAATCCAATAACTGCAGTAGCTTTTCTCTTTTCCAAGTACTGTACAGTGTTCATTCTTGTACATCATCTCTTAATAAATGATTATAACCATAACCAGAATTTTTAAAGGAGTGGATGGGTAAGCCGATGGAAGGCCTCAGTCAAATGTCCAAAAGCTCCAGCTGTGAGCCATCGTATGACTAAGACCCACATCAGGAAACACTTGTCCTGTTTCCTGACAAACATTACCTAACTTTGTACATCATATACTGTGCATCATATATAGTTGCACTCAAGGTAAATTAATATTACAGCTTAATACATGTAAGACTATTCAGTGATGAGAACTTACTGGTAGTTGATGCATCATTATTGTGCAAGAATCACAAAGTTTATCAAACTTAACACACATTTTCTAACTCCTTCACATTATTATATGACTTACAAACCCCTAGCACATTTATCAGAAAATTGCAGTACCTATTTGTGGCTTCAGGAATATATTTATGCTCAGTAATTCTTACATAATTCATCATAAAAAATTAATGCAGCAGTTATAGCACCTATCATAGTACCTCTTCTTGATTCATACATTATTTTGTACTTCATAAAAGAAATAAAAATTTGCATTTGTATTTGATGAATGAACTTTCTATTATACATCTAGCCTCCCTTATGTCTCAATTTACAACTATGGCTTCTTGTTTTCCCTGCTGAATATACTAATGAACCTTTTTCTATTTCTTTCACATCGTATTATGGCCTTATGTTTGTGATTATCCTGTCTCCTCTTTATCTTAATCTCACCTATCATGGATATCTTGAATGTTTTCAGCCTTTCATCCTGATTCAGTAAAAACTTCCAAGAACAATTTTGTAGCTCTTAATGGACCTTTTCTATATTCTCCTGTTTAAGGTGTGAACACTGCAGTCGCTATTTATCAAAATTTGAGCCTAACATACACTAACAAATTTTCTGGCATTTTTTCTTTATACATACATTTAAATGAGGGCTTTATAGTTTGACACT
>WNWK01005222.1:86713-124654 GCA_009830355.1 Cherax destructor | reverse complement strand
GAAACCCTGAAAGGGTTAAACAGTTGGATGGATTCTGGGGTGATATTTGGGTGCAGTATTGGCACATGTTGCCTCTTAGAGAATTTTTTAATGTGCCTCTGGAGACGATATACAGTGGACCCCGAGTTTCGGTCACCTGGAAATCGAACAATTATGTAAGTTTAATATTGTAAGTGACTTTGTATGTGTATTTTGGGGGTCTGAAAGGACTAATCTAATTTACATTTTCCTTAAGGGAAAATTCGTTGTAATGGCACTTGAACAGCCTTCTGGAATGAATTATGACAGAAACTCGGGAGGGGTCCACTGTACCTACCGACATTCGACAAAGTTCCTTTTGATAATTGTTTTGGGTGCCCGGGTGGGTAGTCTTCATGCCTTGCAACTATTCCCCCAATCTTTATCCATTGATCCCAGGGAATTCAAGATCACCCTGTTCAAAGTAAAACTTTCAAGAGCAGAACTTCACAGTTCTCACCATACTAGGTTTTTCATTTTAGTTTTTTTTAAAAAGTGCTGAATAATCCATAGATTTCAGTGCTTTTCAGATCCTACTATTTAACCACTGCCAGGAAAACCTACAAAACTGATAGTGTGTTACTTTTAATACAGTTTACTTTACTAAGTCTGTTAAATAATGGTGGGATTGTAAACTCTGGGATTTCCATCAAGTATTAGGGAATAATCAATTGATGCTGAAATAAGAAATTAAATTGTTACATAACTTCTTTCTTTTGTGTCTTTTGGTGAAGGTATTGATTATATTTTCATATTTCAGAGTGGAAGAAGCCTTTACTATGGAGGATTACAAATTTCTGTTCAAGGTGGTGCTAATTGGTAATGCTGGTGTTGGGAAAACTTGCCTTGTGCGAAGATTTACACAGGTGAGACAGTGTTTTCCCTGTAAATTGTATAATGATATTTGTCGAATATGGGCAGAGACAAGAAAGTTTGAATCCAGACTTATTTAAGTAATACCTGATAAGTGTTGTGGGATGCCACCACAATTCACCAGGTATCTATTTACTGATAAATTTAAGCATTATGCACAATTACAATATTTTGGAAATCCTATACATACTACGTATACAGTAGGGTCCCACTTATACAGCAGGTTAGGTTCAGGCAATTGCCGGTAACGGACATTGCCGGAAAGCAAAAACGCCATTTTTCCACTTATAAATGCCAGATAACAAGTTTACTCTAACATATGTTAAGCTAACCTAAAACTAGGCATTATAAAACAATAAAAGTAAAATACTGTACATACACAGTACAGCCTCTCCTTGCTTAACAATGGAGTTCTGGGTTTGTCAGCCATCTTTGATATTGTTTTAATGTCACTTTTGCACCATTTATAACATTTCTGGTATATTCTTACTGCGGCTTTTTGTTGAGTTAATATTGGTTTTAGGTGGGTTGTTGCTATTGATCCCCAAGCACATATGGCATAGGTGAGGTAGGGATAGATGAGTGAATAGTATAGTGTGAGTAGGGCTGATTGCGGTACATAGTAACGTATCTTAGAGAGGATCCCAACCGTTTTGGATACATTTTGCTATGTGTTTGATATGGTGCTGAAATTCAGGTTGCTCTCAAGGTGTAGGCCCAGGAATTTGCCTTCATTGTGTTTAGCAATAGGAGTGTTGTCAATCATTATGTTCAGTTGTGCAACACCTGTTCTGTTACCAAACATAATGTAGGTTTTGTCAGTGTTAAGTGTAAGTTTGTTGGCTGTCATCCAGGTTGATATTTTTAGTAGCTCTTCATTAACAATGGTGTTGAGTGAGGCAAGATTTGGGTGGGAGATGACATAAGTTGTATCATCAGCAAAGAGAATCGGTTTCAGGTGTTGGGATACATTGGGAAGATCATTGATGTATAGGAGGAAGTGCAGAGGACCAAGGACACTTCCCTGTGGCACTCCAGTATCAAGTGGACGTGTAGATGAGGTTGTGTCTTTAACCCTTTGGGGGTCGACAGGCCCTCTCCCAAACTCGTTCTCAGGGTCGAAAATTTTTTGGAATTTTTTTTTTTCTTATGAAATGATAGAGAATCTCTTTTCCGATCACAACGACACCAAAACTTTGAAATTTGATTGAAAACGTACGGAATTATGCTGTCACAAAGTTATTGGTCTCGACTATGTTTACGCATCAGCGATTTCGCCCAATTTGAGCCCTATTTTTGGCCAATTCCAATATTCCAGTCTATTAAAATCATAGCTATTTTGCTAGAACTCCATTTCTTCTATCGATTGAGTACAAGAAATCGGCCATTTACCAATTTCAACAACCTAAAAAAGTGGTCAGAAATTTACAATTTGGCCAATTTCACACAAATTTCAAACAATGCCAATTTCAAAATGGGGTCCAGAATAAACAAGGCAGACATTCCTGGCACTAAAATAACATCTTCTCTGTTTATTAGTCACATCTCCAGTCCCCTCTTACATTACTTTTGCTTTCCATTTTGAATTTTTATTCTCACAAAAAATAGAAGATTTACTGTTAAGTATACAACTGCATCATTGTAAAACCGGTATAAATAATATCACCGCATTTGTAAAAGAATATTAGACTCGCCAGTTGGCGTGTATTGGACGCGTGGCGTGATTTGTTTACTCTTGAACATCAGCAAAAATCTAACATTTTCACTACTTTGAGCTCAATTTCAAGGTACTTGTCATCGTAAAACCAATCAAAATCATCTCTATTTCTGTAGTATATCTTTCATTCTATCAAATGAGACCACGAAAACGAGAATACATCAATAAATACCAGACGAAAATAGACTGCAAAGTCACTGTTTTAAACAAAAAATACTGTAGTTTTTTTTTTTTCTCATTATGCAGTGTGCTGCAGGATTTTTTTATACTGCGACACTGACCACACAGACCCATTCTTTCATATGTAGGCCTACAAGCCATTTCCGCTTAATTTGAGGGCGCTAGAATTTATGCGTACTAGTACGCACAGACCCTGGTGCGTAAAATGTACTAGTACGGCACCGACCCAAAGGGTTAATGGTGATGTATTGATACCTGTTAGTAAGATAGGATTTGAAATATATAAGCGCGTGGCCTCTTACTGTAATGGTCAAGTTTTTGGAGTAGGATGCCGTGGTCTACTATATCAAAAGCTTTCCTTAGGTCAAAAAAGTCCTAACGGATATTCCTTATTTTCCAATGCTGTGTATAGTAGGGCCAGCATTTTTACAATTGCATCGTTTGTGCTTTTGTTTTTCTAAAGCCAAATTGGCAGGGGTTGAGTATGCTTTGTACTGTAATAAACAAATATAATCTCTTGTGCACGAGTTTCTCAAAAATTTTGGATAGCAATGACAAGTTTGAGATTGGCCTGTGATTATTTACATCTGTGGGGTCACCACCTTTGAGAATGTGTAACCCTTGCTGTCTTGAGGGTGTCGGGAAAGTGCTAGTTTCTAGTGATTTGTTAAAAAGTAGTGAAATAGCAGGCGAGAGGACATGAGCCGCTTGCTTGTACAATAGCGGTGGGACTTGAGACAGATTCCTTGATTTATTCTTAAGTGACATTATAATCGTGGTGACTTCAGTGAGTTCGGTAGGTCAAGATAGTAGGAGGTTGGGAAATTTCCATCTAAGTAATCACTTACTTGTGCATTGGTACCTGGGATTTTACTGGCGAGATTTGATCCTATGGGTGAGAAGAAGTCATTTAACTTGTTAGCTGTATCAATAGGCTGTAGTTGTGTTTCATTCGGTTTCAACCCTTTGGGGGTCGACAGGCCTTCTCGGAAACACGTTCTCAGGGTCGAAAATTTTTTGGAAAAAAAAAAATAATTTTTTCTTATGAAATGATAGAGAATCTTTTTTCGATCATAACGACACCAAAAGTTTGAAATTTGAATGAAAACTTACGGAATTATGCTCTCGCGAAGTTATCGGTCTCGAAGATGTTTACGCATCGGTGATTTCACCCACTTTGAGCCCTATTTTTGGCCAATTCCAATGTTTCAGTTCACTAAATTCATAGCTATTTTGCTAGAACTCCATTTGTTCTATCGATTGAGTAAAAGAAACCGCCTATTTACCAATTTCAACTACCCAAAATAGTGGTCAGAAAATGACAATTTGGCCAATTTCACACAAATTTCAAATGCCAATTTCAAAATAGGGTTCAGAATAAACAAGGCAGACAGTACTGGCACTAAAATAACATCTTCTCTGTTCATTAGTCATGTCTCCAGGCCCCTCTTACATTACCTTTGCTTTCCATTTTGAATTTTTATTCTCGCAAAAAAAATAGAAGATTTACTGTTTTGTATACAACTGCATCATTGTAAAAATGGTATAAATAATATCAGCGCACTTGTGCAAGAATATTAGACTCGCCAGTTGATGTGTATTGGACGCAGGGTGTGATTTGTTTACTCTTGAATATCGGCGAAAATCGAACATTTTCGCTACTTTGAGCTCAATTTCAAGGTACTTGTCATTGTTAAACCAATCGAAATTATCTCTATTTCTGTAATATATCTTCCATTCTATCACATGAGACCAAGAAAACGAGAATACATCAATAAATACTGTACAAAAATAGACTGCAAAGTCGCTGTTTTAAACGAAAATAACGGTCAGGTTTTTTTTTTTCTCATGCAGTGTGTGGTGCAGGATTTTTTTTATACTACGCACACTGACCACATAGACCCATTCTTTCATATGTAGGGCTACCAGCCGTTTCCCACTTAATTTGAGGCCGCTAGAATTTACGCATACTTGTACGGCACCAACCCCTGCTCGTAAAATGTACTAGTACGGCACCGACCCCGAAAGGGTTAATATGTACCTGCACGCCAGCACAGTGTGTAAGTATATTTAGGTACAGGTACACAAGTATAATTATCAGAGTACATATAAAATATGCAATAACTTTAAAACTCTTGAAATTTTGGAAAGTTTCCAGACATAATAGAGATGTGCTCACAGAGAATGTAAACAAACCAGGTGGCGTGCACCGTATTAGAAAGACCGCTAGCCGTATAGAGTTTTTGTCATAATTTGAAATCGCTGTATTAGCGGAACGCCGTAAGGCGAAATGCCATAAAGCAGGGCCCTACTGTATCTGATTTTTATGTTAAAAATTCATTGTTTTTAATGATTACTAGACCATTCAGTCATTGCTCTCTGATTTCTGGACATCCTTCATGATTCTTCATTTTCTTTTATACTTTTCATAGTATTACATACAGTGGAACCCCAGATTTCATCTGCACCGAATATTGTACGTTTTGGATTTAGACCACTTTATTGGGCGAAATTTTGCTCCGGATTTTATACCTCCGCTCGGAAATCATCCATATCAGACGTGTCTGCCTGCCCGGGACGCCGCCACTCATGCGTACTTGTCTGAAGTCTAGCTCTGTCACTGGTTGAGTGAGCATTACTTCGCTCCTTCATCCGAAATGTTTCGTAATAATCCATTGTTTATTGAGTGCGACTGCGAAATAAGCCACCATGGGCCCAAAGAAAGTTCCTTGTGCCAGCCCTTTGGTAAAGGTGAGAAACACAATAGAGGAGAAGGTGCCTTCTTCAGTGACTAAGGACATTTGTGCAAAGTGGAATGAGGTGCAAACTTTTGTGGAAAAATATCACCCTGACCAAGCTGATACAAGCCGTATCTGCAATATGTTCAGTGACACTACCTTGTCCCATTTTAGGCAAATCTTAGAGATGCCAGAAACAGAGCTCTCTAGACAGATTTTTAGTGCGACAGGGGTCCAGTGCCAGTAAAAGACAAAGAAGGGAAGTAACCCCAGATAGGACTATGATACCTGAAGTCATTATGGAGGGGGATTTCCCTTCCAAACAATAACCTCTGCTCCTCCTCCCTCTCCCCTCCTTGCTGTCCATACCTCAACAAGAGTCTTCAATAAAGGTAAATGTGATGTTAAATGTTCATTTATCCATTTCATTAGTCATTTATATTTCTTTCTCATTGTTTTCTGTATGTAAAACTATACAGTGGACCCTTGGTTTTCATGATTAATCAGTTCCAGAAAGTCTGCCGAAAACCAAAACCATTTTCCCCATAAGAAATAATGTAAATCCAATTAATCTGTTCCAGACACCCAAAAGTATTAACAAAAAAATAATATTTTTAGAGATTAAATATAGATTTACATAAAGAAAAGAATGAGAAATCAATATAAAGCACTAATAAAAAATATAAATGAACATTTAACATCACACTTACCTTTATTGAAGACTTGTTGGTGTATGGAAGACAGGGAAGGGGAGAGGGAGGTGAGTTTAGTTTGGAGACAGGACAAAATGCTTGAATGACACTAATACCAACTGTATGGCTTATTTATCTGTCACAATTCATCTAATATGACATAATAAACTATATTAATAACATAGAAACATGATATACAGGTCTCCCTCAACATTCGCGAGGGTTAGGGGATCAAGATCCTCGCGAATGTTGAAAAATCGCGAATGTTTGGTGCCCCAATATATTGTAGGGAAATATAATACAATACTGCTTCCTTAACCTATTGAACCATGAACAATCATAAAACACATGAAACCATCATAAAATAATGTACTATATACATGTTATTTTGACATGAGCTGGCTGTGGAGGGAGGCCTGTAATAGTATAATTATACAATACGTATTTTATAGTGTTGTGAAGTGTCATGGGGAATCAAGAGTTACTGACACACTGCTGCTTCTCCACCTGCTGTAGCTCCGCCCACTTTGTAATGATGCCAAATGTTGAATTAAATATGTATACATTAGAAAAAAAAATAAAATAAAAATGAAACTTCATACTGTCATAATAATTGATCTGGAGCACTTTAAATGTCATCAGTATTTGGTAGCTGACATTTAGAGCAGTCCACAGCAATTATTATTATTATTTCCCTACAATATATTGTAGGGAAATAATAATGATAATTAATAATTATTATTATTAATAATTATTATTAATAATTATTATTATTATTATTTCCCTACAATATATTGTAGGGAAATAATAATGATAATTAATAATTGCTGTGGAGTGCTCTAAATGTCAGCTACCAAATACTGATGACATTTAAAGTGCTCCAGATCAATTATTATAAATAAATTATTGTTATTCTAAAAATAATAAATGCTATTTTTGTATTTGTTCTTATGACAAGTGATTTAGGCATGTTTACCCTGATGTAAACATCTCTGAGTGGTGGCTTGCCTGCTTGCTTCTCTTACCCCTCATATAATATGGCATATATTATTCATTTCAGCGTCTTTATTACAGTTCTAGGGTATTTATCGTGTTTCTGATATCAATTTGGAATAAATGTAATAGATAGATAACCTTTAATTAGTACATTCATTACTTACTGCTTCCTTAACCTATTGAACCATGAACAATCATAAAACACATGAAAACATAGTAAAATATTGTACTATATAGTACTACATACATGTTAAACTGTAGTTTAATAACAAATAATGAACAAACAAAACACTCAGTGAGTGGTGGGCGGGCTGGCTGCCGGGTCGGAGGGAAGGTAGTAGGGACGCTCGGGTGGCGGGAAACTTAAATATGATTTGGTGGGTGGGAATTTGGCGGCCGGGAATTCGCGAATGTGTGAAGCCCGCGAAAGTTGAAAACGCGAATGTTGAGGGAGACCTGTATACAGTGGACCCCCGGAGTTCGTAATATTCGGAGTTAGTAACTTTTTTCGTATAAACATTGGTTTGGAGATCTTATATCCGCTCGGTGATCGAAATTCATCCCGGACGTGTACACGTGGCCCAAGCGGCCCGATACTCCATTCAGAGTCAGTGTGCCATTATTTACCAGCGAGTGACAGTCACCCACGCATTCATACGATACATTTCGTCATTATTCCATTGTTTTTAGTGCTTGCAACTGCTAAATAAGCCACCATGGGCCCAAAGAAAGCTCCTATTCCCAGCCCTTTGGTAAAGGGCTGAGAGGGGAGAATGTGTCGTCTTAAGTGATTTAGTGATTATACGAATATGTTATGGTACTAAAGCAGCAGGTGTTGATAAAGGCTATAGTGCCAGCCAGCGATAAAGTGTAGCAAGTAAGTTAAGCGATTAAGCGATAGAAAAATGACGACACTAAACTTAACTCCTCCAATGTTGTTGGAGTTATATAGGGTGACTGACAACACCGCCGTGTCTGGTGGCCATCACTATGTAAGGCTTATCTTTCAGTGGCCCTTATACACCCCACAACACAACACCAGTCCTAACATTCGTAATGATATTTTATTCATACTAGTAATAATAATAATAATACTTTAATGAGACATGGTACAATGATACATGGTAGACAAGAAATAGTTATTAATGAGATGTACATGCCAAAAGCCCCTAATATGCTGTGCATTGCGGGCATTCTTAGGTCTACTTAATTCTAGACTACATGGTAAAAAGTTATGGTTGATAATTTATAAAATAAGTATAATTGCGTATCTAAGTTATAAAGTTTGAATATAAGTTGAACATATCAATTAATTGCAGCAATGCAACTAATTGAGTGAGATAACAATTTAAAACAATTAGTTGTATTGCAGTTACAGTTTACGTAGTCATTATAATGTAAATGTTGTGGAAATAGTTAGCTTAGTATTATTCATAACAGGTTTTTACATTTAAGTGATTAGTCAGGTTTTTACATTAAGTGATTATTCTACTTTGTTGGGAATGTTTGATATTGAGCATTTAGCTTTGGGTGAGAAGGTGGTTTTTTAGCATCGTTTTGAATTGGGGTACAGGCAGGGTTTCTTTGGCAATGACAGGTAATGAATTCCAAATTTTCGTGCCTTTTATATGCATTGAGTTTTTACATAGTGTTAGATGGACTCTGGGAACATCGAGGAGTGATCTGTGTCTAGTGTTATGGTCATGTGTCCTGATAAAATTGGTAAGGAGAAGTTTGAGTGGTGGGTTAATATTTGCATAGTGTTCTATGTATGTAATAGGCACAGTAAAAAGTATGGATGTCTTGTATGGTGAGTAAGTTTAGGTTTTTGAATATTGGTGGAATATGTTGTCTGGAGTGTGAATGTGTTATCATTCTAACTGCTGCCTTTTGTTGTGTTATTAGTGGTCTGAGATGAGTTATTGATGTAGAGCCCCATGCGCAGATTCCATAGGGGAGGTAGGGGTAAATGAGTGAGTGATATAGGGTAAGGAGAGCTGGTTGTGGAACATAGTACCGTATCTTGGATAGTATTCCCACGGTCTTTGAGACTTTCTTGGAAATTTGTTGTATATGTGTCTGAAATTTGAGGCCACTGTCAAGATGGATTCCTAAGAATTTTCCCTCTGTGAGTTTTGTGATAGGGGACCCGTTTATCATTATGTTAAGTGGTGTGTTTGTAGCTCTGTTCCCAAACTGGATAAAATATGTTTTATCAATATTGATAGTAAGTTTGTTGGTCATCATCCAGGTAGATATTTTCTGCAATTCAGTATTTGCAGTGTTGGCTAGTATGTCTGGGCTTGGGTGCGAGATAACGTAAGTAGTGTCATCTGCAAAAAGTATGGGTTTGAGTAGATGAGATGCATTTGGTAGGTCGTTAATGTAAATGAGAAAGAGTAGTGGGCCAAGAACACTTCCCTGTGGGACACAGTATATGTCATGTTTCTATGTTATTAATATTGTTTATTATGTCATGTTAGAGCAATTGTGATAGATAAATAAGCTGTAGAGTTTATATTAGTGTCATATTGAAGGACTATCTTGTCCTGTCCCCAAACACACACCCCTGTCGCCGGCACAATTCCAAACATACGCCAGAAACAGAACTCTCTGGAACACTCTTTTGAGCAACGGGGGTCCAGTGACTCTCAAGCTGGTCCTAGTTGCATTAAAAAACAAAAGGGAAGTAACCCAGGAAAAGGACTTGGTACCTGAAGTCTTTATGGATGGGGATTTCCCTTCCAAATAATAGCAATTCTTCCATCCTCTCCCCTCCTCCCATCTTCCACACATCAACAACTCTTCAATAAAGTTAAGTGTCATGTTATTGTTTTATTCTTCATTTCTCATTGTTTTCTGTGTAATTTAATGTATATTTAATGTACAAAAATATTTTATTTTTACTTTTGGGTGTCTGAAACGGATTAATTGAATTTCCATTATTTCTTATGGGGAAAATAGATTCGGAGTTAGTAATATTCGGTGTTAGTAACTCCCTCTGGAACGGATTAATTACGAAAACCGGGAGTCCACTGTACTCTAGAATGAATAAAATGTCATTTTGTATGACTAGTGGTGGTGGTGGTGTTGGGTTATCACGGTCAATGGCAGCATAAGCCATATAGAGGTGGTGGTGGCAACAGTGTTGTCAGTGGCCATATATACCTCTAATAACATTGGAGGAGTTTAGTTTCGTGTTGTCCTTTTTCTGTCTCTTAATCACTTAACTTACTTGCTACACTGTTAATGCTACACTTTATTGCTGGCTGGCACTATAGCCTTTATCGATTCCTTCTGCTTTAGTATCATAGAATCACTGAATTGCTGAAGAAGGCACATTCTTCTCTCTCTCTCCGTCCTCCACTTTGGTACTTTGCTGTGATTTCTTTCTTTAATTCTATCGTGTTTCTCACCTTTACCAAAGGCCTGGCACTAGGAACTTTCTTTGGGGGCCATAGTGGCTTATTTAGCAGTTGCAAGCACAAAAAATACTGGATTACTGTACTGTATTGCAAAATGTTTCGTATGAATGCAGGGTGGAAGTAAATGGTATAAAATACCGACACAATGGAAAAATAAACACATAAGCAGTATAATGTGATCCTTTATTGACAACGTTTCACCCACGCAGTGGGCTTTATCGAGTCACAGACAGATCTACCTGGAAAAAGAGTAACATGAGTATTTATAAGATTTAATCAGGTGGAGAATGCAGGGTCAGGTGGAGAATGCTGCATGTGACAGTCTTCAAAGTAGTGTGATAGTTTAAAACCTTGTGTGACTAGTCACACATAGTGACTAGTGACTAGTCACACATAGTTTAAAACCTTGTGAATGCAGGGTGTGATGCTCACTCGCCGAAAAATAATAGCAGACTGTGGCAGGCTTTGTATGTGCAGGGCCACTGGGACACGTTCCGTACCACTGCTGAAACCCAAGGGAAAATACGAAAACCAAGGCTATATTTTGATGAAAAAAGTTGCCGATAACCAAAATTAATGATAACCAAAACTCACGGAAACCAAGGGTCCACTGTAGTTATTCTTTAAAAAATGTATTTTTTGTTAATATTTTTGGGTGTCTGGAATGGATTAATTGTATTTACATTATTTCTTATAGGAAATATTACTTTGGTTTTTATCCTTTTCAGATTTAGACTGACCTTCTGGAACGAATTAAGGATGAAATCCGGGGTTCCACTGTATATTTCTAGAGTATTTGTTGGACTTTGCTTTGCCTTTCTTAATAAAGTAAAAAACAAAAATCCTGTACAAGCTCTGACAGCTGTTGGATTTTGTTTGACTTTTTACAGTATCTTATGATTTTTACACTTAAACCACAAGAAATATTTTTTTAGAAAGGAACATCTCTTCTGCCGTTAGTACAATTTAGGTTTCACTATCTTTTTCTTTTTTTTTCTTGGCCAAAGCCTCTCAGCATTGATTGAATTTTGTTATATGTTCCTGAGATACTACATAGCTGCTAGCAGTCTACAAAACCATGTATAAAACGGGCTGGAAAATTGTTATACAGTGGACCCCCGAGTTTCGTAAAAACTTCATTCCAGAAGCCTGCTCAAGTGCCATTACCGAACGAATTTACTCCCTTAAGAAAAAATGTCAAGTGGGTTAGTCCATTTCAGACCCCCAAAAATACACTTCCACATGCACTTAAAATATTATACTTACATAATTGTACGATTTCCGGGGTATTCGTTAACCGAGGGTCCACTGTACTAATGTCTTTCTTTTGTACTTAAGTGTTTTATATGTAGTAAACTATATTTTCTTTGTACTGCATAAAAATAAATAAAAATTTGTGTTGGATAACCTAGCAATGTACTGTCAGTTTTATTAAAGTTACACAATTTTCTTTTCTAGTACATTCACAGTATAGAAATACACATATAAATAATATCGTACTCTCTCACAATATTGTTGAACATTTATAAATGAATTTTACATCGCTAGAGTATGTGAAGTGGTTGTTTTCATTGTACATACAACATTTTGGCCATGACTTAGGCTAACAGTAATAAAATAATTTATAAGAGATTAATTATTAAAATATTTATACACGTGTGAAAATTATATAATATTTCTTCTGTATTCATGATAACAAATTCCCACTCTAGACAGCATACTCCACCAATATTCAAAAGCCTAAAACTACTCACCATAAAGAACATTCACACTTATAATTGTGCCTACTACATACATAGAACTCTACATTCTAATATAAACCCTCCACTCAAAATTCTCACCAACCTTAATAGGACCCATGACCATAACACAAGAAACAGATCACATTTTGATGTAACCCGCGTCCATAGCAACCTATGTAAAAATTCAATGCACATAAAGGGCCCCAGATTCTGGAACTATTACCAGAAAATACAAAAATAACCTTGTCTGAGAATCATTTTAAGACTCTTCTCAAAAACCACCTACTCACCCTTACCTAAATACTCGTATTCAAAAAATACTCATTGTTATTTCTCCTATAAGATAATTCCATTTTTATTATTATTATGTACGATAATATTACTTTAAAAAATGCTCAGTATTTTTTTCCTATAGGATAATCTCAATTTGTACTATTATAACATTGTAATATTACCACCTACTCACCATAAACTAAATATGCATTCTGTAAATTACTTTAAAAAAATACTCAATATCATTTTCCCAAAAATAATTTCAATTTTTACTAAACACTTGCTGCAATGTAGTGTCACCATATTATAATTTTTTTTTTTTTATTAACACATCGGCCGATTCCCACCAAGGCAGGGTGGCCCGAAAAAGAAAAACTTTCGTCATCATTCACTCCATCACTGTCTTTCCAGAGGGGTGCTTTACACTACAGTTATAAAACTGCAACATTAACACCCCTTTGCCAAATGAAATATCATATTGTAATCTGCCCAATGTTTAAGCAAATCAAATTCCCATCAATCTATCAAATATTATGTACGTACATAGTCCATAAGTTTTTAGATTAAGCTGCCCGTTGTGCCCTGGCATGTCAGTGGCTCTCCTTGCACTTCTATGTAAATCTCTATGTAAAATTGCGATGAAATAAAAATAATTATTATTAATTATTATTATAAAAAGCAAAAAAAAAAAATGAAAATTAGGTGCTTGAATATGCATGGGTAAAGTACACATAAGGGAGAATTAATTGTTAATGTTTTGAATGAAAAGAAACTAGATGTCCTAGCACTATGTAAAATAAAGCTAAAGGGGTGGAAGAATTTCAGTGGGGATTCATTTATGTGTATCTGGGAAAGTCAGAGCTAAGGAAGGAGTTGATGTAATATTTAATTACGAATTATGGAAAGAAAAAGAGAGTTATAAGTCCATAAACTCTTAAGAATTATGTGGGTTACATTAACCCTTTCAGGGTCGCGAGGCCCTCACCCAAACTCGTTCTCAGGGTCGCAAATTTTTCGGAAAAATTATTTTTTCTTATGAAATGATAGAGAATCTTTTTCCGATCATAACGCCACCAAAATGATGAAATTTGATGGAAAACTAACTGAATTATGCTTTCGCGAAGTTAGCGGTATCGATGATATTTACGCATCGGCGATTCCCCCACTTTGAGCCCTATTTTCAGCAAATTCCAATGTTTCAGTCTACTAAAAATATAGCTATTTCGCTAGAATTCCATTTGTTCTATCAACTGAGTATAAGAAACTGCCAATTTCAACTACCCAATAAGGTGGTCAGAAATTGGCAATTTGGCCAATTTCATATAAATTTCAAAAGATGCCAATTTCAAAATAGGGTCCAGAATAAATGACAGACATTCCTGGCACTCAAATAACATCTCTGTTCATTAGTCACGTCTCCAGGCCCCTCTTACATTACTTTTGCTTTCCATTTTGAATTTTTATTCTCCAAAAAATAGATTTACTGTTATGTATACAACTACATCATTGTAAAAATGGTATAAATAATATCAGCGCACTTGTGCAAGAATATTAGACTCCCCAGTTGATGTGTATTGGACGCATGGCGTGATTTGTTTACTCTTGAACATCAGCAAAAATCGAACATTTTCGCTACTTTGCACTCAGTTTCAAAGTACTTGTCATCGTGAAACCAATCAAAATTATCTCTATTTCTGTAATATATCATCCATTCTATCAAATGAGACAAAGAAAATGAGAATACAAGCATAAATACCATACGAAAATACTGCAAAGTCGCTGTTTTAACCCTTTCAGGGTCCAGAGGCCAAATTTCAAAGTGTGTGCCAGGGTCCAAGAATTTAAAAAAAATTGTTATTTTTTCTTATGAAATGGTAGAGAATCTTTTTCTGAAGGTAATAAAACAAAAAGTTCGAAATTTGATATAAAATTGACGAAATTATGCTCTCGCGAATTTTGATGTGTCAGCGATATTTACGCATCAGCAATTTTGCCGACTTTGACTCCCATTTTAGGCCAATTACATTATTCCAGTTCACCAAATTCTTAGCTATTTCGCTAGTATTACTTGTATTCTATCGATTGAGCACACGAAATCGCCCAGTCAACTGTTTCATCTACAAAATAGTGATTGGAAATTGGTAATTTGGCCAATTTAACAAAGTTCAAAATATTCCAATTTCAAAATAGGGTCCAAAATAAACAATGCAAGCATTTCTGGAACTAAACTAACATTTCCTCTGTTCATTAGTTGCATTTTCAGGCTTTACAAATGAATTCCATTTTTATTTTTTATTCACATAATGAATTTTTATTCAAACCAAAAAATGGAAGATTTACTGTTATGCAATAATGTAATAATTGTATAAATATTATCTCCACATTTGTGAACGTATATTACACCCACCAGCTGGCAAGTATTAGACGTGTGAGGTCATTTGTTTACTCTTTGAACATCAGCAAAATTTTAACATTAACGCTACTTTGAGCTCAGTTTCAAGCCATTTCCAGGACTAAAACCAATCAATATCATCTCTATTTCTGTAATATATCTTCCATTCTATCAAATGAGACCAAGAAATCGCAAATACAACTATAAAAAAACATACGAAAAAACACTGCAAAGTTGCAGTTTTAATCGAAAATTACGGTCTCGGTTTTCTCTCATTGTGCACTGTGTGCTGCAGGATGTTTCATGTGGTGCACACTTACAAATTTACTGCTCAAAGCTTATCTGAGTGAGCTGAGCTCATGGCATAGAACTACGGCACGGACCCTGAAAGGGTTAAACCAAAAACGTGGTCAGTTTTTTTTTCCTCATTATGCACTGTGTGGTGCAGGATTTTTTTTATACTGCGCACACTGACCGCACAGACCCATTCTCTCACATCTAGGCCTACCAGTCTGTTTCTGCTTGATTTGAGGGCGCTAGAATTTAGGCATACTAGTACGGCGAAAACCCTGGGGCATAAGCCGTATGTGTGTGTTTCCCTCAGGGCAAGAGGTGTGTATAAGAGAGGTTTTGGGAGATGTTCAGTGAATGTATAGGGAGTTTTAAGCCAAGTGAGAATTATTGTTGGGAGGATAAATGGATAAGTGAGCAAGACAGTTGTAGATGGTGTAATAGGAAAGTTTGGCTTGCCAGAGATCAATGGGTTATTAGAAAGGGGTTTGGTAAAAGGTAATACGTACTTCTTTTAGAAATGATAAATAAGTATACAAAACATGATACAGGGCAGGTTGGAGGGAGTGGATCAACTTCTTTCAACAAACTGGCTGTATCCCACTGAGGCAGGGTGGCCTAAAAGGAGAAACAAAAGTTTCTCTTTTTTAAATTTAGTAATGTATACAGGAGAAGGGGTTACTAGCTCCTTGAGGAGTGGATGTATTCAGATATTTGGAAGTGGACATGCCAGCAGATGGGTCAGTGAAGGACAAGGTGGCCCATAGAATAGATAAGGGATGAGGGAAGGTGGATGGTATATTGAGGCATCTGTGGAAAGCAAGTTTCTAAGAGGCAAAACAAAAGGAATGTACCAGAGTAGTACCCACACTTTTGTATGGGTGTGAAGCATGTGCTTTGAATGTTGTAGTGAGAAATTGTCTAGAGGCAGTAGAGATGTCATGTTTGAGATCAATATGTGGTGTGAATATTATGGAGAGAATTTGGAACATAGAAATTAAAAGATGATGTGGGGTTCATGAAGGGTATAATTCAGCAGGCTGAGGAGAGGTTGCTGAAATGGCTTGGGCATTTAGAGAGGATGTAGAGTGATAGGATTACAAAGATTGTATAAATCTGGGGTGGAAGGTAGGAGGAATAGGTGTCTTCCCAGGAACAGTTGGGAAGGTGTAAAGAACCTTTGAGATTTAAAGGCTGAGCATCCAGCAGGCTTGTGTGTTAGAAAAGAGTGAATGGAGAAGTTTTTTTTTTTTTAATGGACATCATGTTGGAGTGTGAGCAAGATAACTTTTGAGAAGGTATTCAGAGAAATTGGTTTTGCCAGCCTTTAGTCCTGGAGGTGGTAAATACAGTGCCTTTATTCTGGAGGAGGGGTGGGAAGTTGTTGTTGGGGTGGGGTGGGGGTGGAGAGAGTAATCTCAATTGGGATGCGAGTACTCTTCTGACAAGACTGCTGTTTAATGTTTAAACTTTGGGGAGAAGTCTTATGAAGCTCACAATATGCATATTGTAGCATTTCAGACAGGTCTAAGGATAATAAACTCTGAAGTATCTTGCATTACAATATTACATTATGTACATATTGTACATGAATAGTTCTGTACATTTAGTAGTATGAGGATCAGACAGTTATTAGGTATAGCTGTAAACAACTAGCAATTAAGAATTTGTTTTTAACTATGAAATTGGCAGTAGTTTATATAATAATTATTAGTAGTTAGGTTGGTAGAGGGTAGACCAACCGACCAGGGAGGTACTACCGTCCTGCCAAGTGAGTGTGAAATGGAAGCCTGTAATTGTTTTACATGATGGTAGGATTGCTGGTGTCTTTTTTTTCTGTCTCGTAAACATGCAAGATTTCAGGTTCGTCTTGCTACTTCTACTTGGGTCACACTACACATGCATGTGCAAGCATATATATACATACCCCTCTGGGTTTTCTTCTATTTTCTTATTAGTTTTTGTTTATTTCCACTCATCTCTATGGGGAAGTGGAACAGAATTCTTCCTCCGTAAGCCATTCATGTCGTAAGAGGCGACTAAAATGCTGGGAGCAGGAGGCTAGTAACCCCTTCTGTATATATTACTAAATTTAAAAGGAAACACTTTTGTTTTTCCTTTTGTGCCACCCTGCCTCGGTGGGATACGGCCAGTTTGTTGAAAGAATAATATGTAGCAAAAAAGGCACAATACTTTGACTGAAACAATACACACACAACCCGCACATATAAAAAGAGAGGAGCTTACAACGACGTTTCGGTCCGACTTGGACCATTTACAAAGTCACACTAACTTTCCCCTCCACCACTTTCTTGAGCCCTGTCTGCCTGCCTATAAATACCCCTTCCACCTGTCCTTCGTGTTAGTGTGACTTTGTAAATGGTCCAAGTCGGACCGAAACGTCGACGTAAGCTCCTCTCTCTTTATATGTGCGGGTTGTGTGTGAATAATATGTACAAGAGCATGGTAGGTACTGTACAGTGGAATTTTGTACAGGGAAAGGGTAGGGATGCTTCAGTTCAGAAACTCATTTGACTTGTGATGTTCACTCATTTTTTGCTAAGACAGCTATTGTATGAGTTTTTTTTTTTTTTGGGGGGGGAAGGAGCACCCTGCCAAGGTGGGAGACTACCACTATAAAAAATGCAAGAACAACAGTAACAAAACTCTTTAAATTTATTAATGCTAAAAATAATAGGCTAATTACTGTTTTATGTATGGATGGGGTCATTAGCGAATTGTGGATAGAAAGTGATTAGGCAATTTCCTGGTTGAAGTTAAAAATAAGGATAATGTGCATAGTTACTGAATCTAAAATTACAGGGGTAAAAAATTAATACAATGAGAAGATATCACTTATATTAATAGACTAGAAAAAGTTAATAACTAAAAATGCAGTGCTGATTTAGAAGCATTGTGTATTAAATTACAGTAAAAATTTCAGCTACATTTGTATAAAAAAAGGGAATAGGTTAATAAAGTTAATGCAACAGGCTGTATTATTAACTTTAATAGCCTATCTATTTGTTTCAGGGACTTTTTCCCCCTGGTCAAGGTGCAACGATTGGAGTTGATTTCATGATCAAGACTGTTGAGATTGAGGGAGAGAAAATAAAGGTAGGTTAAAATTAAGGCCTTGATGTGTTATCTTTATTTTGACAGAAAATGCAGTCACTGTGAAATGCTGGTTTTGAGAACTGGCTTAAAGAATAAATGTAGTAAGTATACATATATATGATAAAAGAGAATACTGAATGGTATGACACAAAATATAGAATATACAGTGGACCCTCGCTATTCGAACACTCCAAAACTCACCCTCATTCCTGAATGCTGTTCAAGTGCTGTTACCAAACAAATTTATTCCCATAAGGAATGATGTAAATTAGATTAGTCCATTTCAGACCCCCAAAAATACACTTATAAAAGCACTTACAATAATAAACTTGCATAAAAGGGTGAGCTTTGGAGTGTTCAAATAGCGAGGGTTCACTGTACAGGCAGGCCCTGCTTTACAGCGCTTCGCTTTCCAGTGTTTCGCTAATACAGCAGTTTTCAATTACGTATATACTCATTCTTCATTTGTTCAGGCTTCCTACAATAAATAATTCACCACTCACTATAAGCTAAGGATGAAAATATTTTGAGGTAAGTAATGTCTGTACTGTATATGCATTTTTTTAGGTCTATGTTGCTCACTTAATATATGGTAGTGTAAACATGTTACAATATTAATCTTTTATATACATTTGAAAGTGAAAAAAAAGGCTATGATTCACTTTACAGCCATTTTTGCTTTACAGCAGTAGCTCGGAACTTAACCTGCTGTATAAGACGGGCCCATCTGTATCTACAAGTTTGTGAATAAAACTGGTGTATGGCATTTTAATGAGAAGACTTTTGTTTGAAACATCTTTTTAACACTATGCCATAAACTGCATGTTGTAATAATATTGGTAGAATTACCGACAATATGTTAAGTAAAAGGACACAAATGCAACTAATGTGACATTTTATTGTGGCAACGTTTCGCTCTCCAGGAGCTTTTTCAAGCCATTACAAGTGATACATGGACACAGATGGTATATATATACTCTCCAAGTGAGGTGTAATACTAGTGGTGGTAGAAGTAGTAGTGATACAAGTCGTAGTAGTAATACAATAAGGTAGAACAATCGCCTTTTACTCAGTGTGCAAATTGATTGTTCTACCTTATTGTATTACTACTACTACTACGACTTGTATCACTACTACTTCTACCACCACTAGTATTACACCTCACTTGGAGAGTATATATATACCATCTTTGTCCATGTATCGCTTGTAATGGCTTGAAAAAGCTCCTGGAGAGCGAAACGTTGCCACAATAAAATGTCACATTAGTTGCATTTGTGTCCTTTTACTTAACAAACTGCATGTTGTCTTATTCACTTACTATACGTATATAGTATAATGCAGGAGAATATTGATTAGTATAATAAAATAATAAATGATATGGTGTAAGAGTACTGAACAGCATAATACAAAGAGTATTAAATGGTATAGTAAGAGAGTACTAACTACAGTGGACCCCCGAGTTTCGGTCATAATTCATTCCAGAAGGCTGCTCAAGTGCCATTACTGAACGAATTTACTCCCTTAAGGAATAATGTCAAGTAGGTTAGAAAGGTTAAAAACATGATACTAGTGTAAATGAATGAGATCCTTTCTAAGATATGATACTATGTACCCCAAAGGGCACTCCTTACTTTATCTCACGCTAATATACCCTTACCTCACCTATGGTATTTGTGTTTGGGGATCTACCATGGCCAATCACCTTAAACCTTTAATAACCCAACATAAAGCGGCTGTGCGTATGATCACAAACTTCAGCGCCAGATATCACACCCCACGACTCTTCAAAAGCTTGAACTTGCTTAATATACAAAATATACACACTTATTACTGTGCCTACTATATATACAGAACATTAAACTCCAATATAAACCCTCCACTCAAACTTCTAGAGAGCTTCAACAGAACACACAGGCATAACACGAGGCACAAAACACTTTTTGACATCCCTCGTGTCCGTCTCGCATTATTCAAAAATGTAATGCACGTAAAACGCTCGAAGATCTGGAACTCTTTGCCTGAAACAGCAAGAGGTCCCCTGCCCACAAATCAATTTAGGACTATACTCAAAAATCATCTCATCTCTCAATAACAACCATACCAACTATGCTAAACTCTAACCAAATATAGCAACTCTCCAAATATTTTAGTCCCTTAACTATTAGCCATTATTACAAACTTAAAATGTATGTATGTATCAAAATTGTACTACCTCATATTAATAATAGAGTAAAATATTGAATATTTGTACGTATTCTACCACTCGTCGCCTGTCTTGACTTAAGTAGTCTATAAGTATTAGGTTAAGTCTGCCCAAAATGCCTCAGCATGATAGTGGCTTTCTTTGTTCCATTCAGATTATGAAATGTAAACACACATTGTAAGCTTAGCAAAGAAATAAAATTTTATTTTATTTATTTAACTGAAGAGTAAAACCTAAGAGCAAGTTAGCATACAGGGAGAGAATGAGAATATGTTTTCCTGGCATTTTTGTTTTGTTTAACAAGCATACATAGTTGTGCAAGGCAAGAAATACTTCCTTATATGATACTGAACATTAGGATACTGGATATGGAGTCGTGAAACAATTTATCCTGAGTCTGCAGTTATCTTTATAATGAAAAAAATATAAGACAATATATAATCCTCTGCTGAATGAGGACCTGATATTTGAGGTTTCAGTATAAGACTGGATATATTTGAGAACCACCCTGCATCAAGACAACCAGTACCCTATTAAGACAAGTGTCATAGTGACCGGGAAGGGTGGATGTGTGCATTTCAGAGATGAGTACATGATCTTTACATTCCTCACTTGAAAAAAAATTTAAGATTAGTGTGTCGACATTAAAGGCCCTCTGTAGCTACAGCAAGATCCTTCAAGGAACATAGCCAGTTAGCACCAGATCTCTGAAAGCTGATTACTTGGATGAGGAGTCAGGGGATCTTGCCCTTTTTTCCTCACTTTCTCCCTCAGATCTTGTATTGTCACAATCCCAACAAACCGGTCATTTTTCATAAGAGTTATTGATACGTACTTGATTTAATGTTTTTTGTTCAGATATTACAGGTTGACCATCACTAATCTGGCATCATCGGGACCTGTAGGATGGCAGATTAGTGATTTTGCCGGATTACAGAGTGGTTAGGTTAGAATACATACACTTAATCCAACAGTGATATTTACACAGCAATTTCACCCACTTTATGCCCTATTTTTGGGCCCATTCCATTCTTCCAGTCTACCAAACTCATAGCTATTTCACTAGTATTCCTTCTATTCTGTTCAGTACAAGAAACTGCCCATTTACCTATTTCAACTACCCAATAAATTGATCAGAAATTGGTAATTTGGCCAATTTCACACGCATTTCAAGAGATGCCAATTTCAAAATAGGGTGCAGGATAAACAGTGCAGACATTCCTAGCACTATAATAATATTTTCTCTGTTCATTAGTCACGTCTCCAGGCCCCTCTTATATTACGCTTGCTTTCCATTTTGAATTTTTATTCACACAAAAAATAGGAGATTTACTGTTATGCAGACTACTGCATTATTGTAATAATTGTATAAATAATGTTAACCCATTTGTGACTGCGTATTAGACCATCCAGTTGGACATGTATTGGATTTTGTTTACTCTTGAACATTGGCAAAAATCGAACATTACTGCTGCTTTGAGCTGAATTTTAAGGTACTTTCTGGCGTGAAACCAATCAATATTATATATATTTCTGTAATATATCTTCCATTCTATCAAACGAGAATACAACCATACAAACCATACGAAAATGCACCGTAAATTCGCTGTTTTACACCAAAAGCACAGTCGCCTTTTTTCCCCCTTATGCACTGCGTGCTGCAGGATTTTTTTTATATAGTGCACACTTACCACAGACCTATTCTCTCATATGTAGGCCCAAATTTTAACAGTCACAGCTTATCTGAGTGAGCTGAGCTCATGGCAACCGACAGTGGCTTCAAAGCCACCTTATCTTTTATGGACAATGTACGGTGTACAGTGGTCCCTCGACTTTTGGTCGGTCCAACTATCGGTGATTTTGAGTTTCGATGGCTTTTTTCGGTCAAATTTTTACCTACTAACCGGTCATTCCCTTGACTATAGGTCCGGGTACCAGACCTGTCCTCCTGCCAGCACTTGCGCGCCTCGCCATGCAGGCGTTGTGAGCCAGTCTAGTGTTGTTTACCTTTGAGTGAACATTACCCAGCGTGCTCATTCAAACATTTCACAATAAATTTATTGTTTATTGCTGTTTTAGTGATTGTCACTGAAATATGTCACCTTGGGTCTAAAGAAGCTTCCTAAGTGAGGAACACCATCGAACTGAAGGAGATTGTAGAAAAATATGAGAGTGGCGTACGTGTGAGTGAGCTTGCCAGGATGTACAGTACAACAAAAACCAATCTACTATCACCTCTATCCTGGCAAAGAAAAAAGAAATCAAGGAAGCTAATGTAGCAAAAGGTGTTGACATGTTTGCCAAAAATAGATCAAAAACAGTGGATGAGGTTGAGAAGTTGTTGGGGGTGTGGATCAATGAAAAACAGATAGCGGATGATAGTGTTTCCATGGCGATAATTTGTGAAAAGGCAAGGAAGTTGCACGCAGATCTTGTCAAGACAATGCCTGGAACCAGTGCTGATGCGAGTGATTTTAAAGCCAGCAAAGGCTGGTTTGAGAGATTTAAGAAACGTAGTGGCATACACAGTGTTGTGAGGCATGGTGAGGCAGCCAGTTCAGACAAACTTGCTGCTGAAAAATTTGTGCAGGAATTCAAGGGGTTTGTAGACACTGAAAAATTCGAACCCCAACAAGTGTTTAATTGTGATGAAACAGGCCTGTTCTGGAAGAAAATGCCAAACAGGACCTACATTACTCAGGAGGAAAAGGCACTGCCAGGACACAAGGCTATGAAAGACAGGCTAACTCTCATGTTGTGTGGTAACACTCAGTGGACCCAGTCGAAACTTCACCCTAAAGTCTGCTCAAGTGCCATTACGACAATTTACTCCTTAAGGAAAAATTCAAGGTTAGTCATTTCAGACCCAAAATACACTTCCACAAGAACTTACAAAATTATCTACAATGCAGATTCGATTCGTTAACCAAGGGTCCACTGTATTGGGGATTTTAAAGTGAAGCCTTTACTGGTGTATCATTCTGAAAATCCCAGTGTGTTCAAGAAACACAATGTGAACAAGAATAATTTGTGTGTGTTTTGGAAGGCTAACACCAAGGCATGGGTCATGAAGACAATTATCCTGGAATGGCTCACTGGAGTGTTTGGTCCCAGTGTGAAGAAATACCTCCTGGAACAGAAATTGGGACTCAAGTGCCTCCTGCTACTGGACAATGTTCCTGCTCATCCTCACAACTTGGAAGACTATTTGTCTGAGGACTTCAGTTATATAAAAGTGAAGTTCTTGCCTCCTAACACCACTCCTCTCATCCAGCCCATGGACCAGCAGGTCATTTCTGACTTCAAGAAACTACACCAAAGCAGTGTTTCAGAAGTGCTTTGAAGTGACCTCGGACACTGAGTTGACCCTAAGAGAGTTCTGGAAAGATCACTTCAGTATCCTCCATTGCATAGGCCTTATAGGTAAGGCTTGGGAAGGAGTGACTTCCAGGACTTTGAACTCTGCTTGGAGACCACTGTGGCCGGATTGTGTTGAAAAGGGATTTTGAAGGATTTGAGGCTGACCCTGACAACCCTGTGCCTGTTGTGGAAGATATTGTGGCATTGGGCAATCCCTGGGATTGGAGGTGAGTGGTGAGGATGTGGAAGAGTTGGAGGAGGAGCACAGGGTAGACCTAACCACTGAAGAGCTGCAAGAACTTCATCAGGAACAGCATCAGACGACTGTAGAGAAAATTGATTCGCAGGAGGAGGATAGACAGGGTGAGGTAGTAACTTCTTCAGATATTAAGGAAATTTGTTTTATGTGGACTAAGGTGCAGACATTTGTTGAAAAACATAACCCTGAGCAAGCTCAAACAAGCCACATCTGCAACTTGTTCAATGACGAAACCTTGTCCCACTTCAGGAAAATGTTAAGAGGTGCCAGAAACTGAGCACTCTTGAGAGTTATTTTTCTAGACAGGGGTCTAGTGACTCAAGCTGGTCCTAGTGGGATTAAAAGACAAAGAAGGGAAGTAACCCCAGAGAGGGACTTGTTACCTGAAGTCCTTATGAAGGGGGATTCCCCTTCCAAACATTAACCCCTTCCCCTGTCCTCCTCCTTATCTTCCAGATGCCAGCAACTCTCTTCAATAAAGGTAAGTAAATGTTATTTTAAAGGTTTAATTATAAATTTATTACTTTATATATGTATTTATAATTTTGTTTATGTAAAACTATAGTTAATCTTCACAAAATTAATTTTTTGTGAATATTTTTGGGTCTGGAACGGATTAATTGTATTTACATTATTTCTTATGGGAAATAAGGTTTTGACTTTCAAACAATTCGAGTTAAGGTCTAGCTCCTGGAACTGATTATGACCGAATGTCGAGGGACCACTGTGTGTGCTTTACACAACGAGAAGCATTTCTTTTCTTGGTTGGAACCATGGCTAGGGCTAAAAGTGAGCAGGTTATAACAATAAATTGAGAAAAGGAAATTGGAATGACTTGTGCAGCAAGTAGCACCACCAAACAGTAGTGGCAGGTTGGTGTGGTGACCACGGTAATTTGAAATTATGCTAGCCAAAATTAGTGCCAGATTACTTATGGAACCGGATTACTGATTGCCAGATTAGTGATGGCCAACCTGTATTTACATTTGTCATACATTCTGTATTTTTTTATGTAATCCTTAGTATTAGAATGATTCTGTACATGTACTTTTTTGATTAAGTAAAATTTTTGAATGCTTTCATGTACTTAGTAATCACTCTTTACAGCTTCAGATTTGGGATACTGCTGGACAAGAGAGATTTCGTTCCATCACACAGTCATATTACCGTTCGGCTCATGCTCTGATCTTAGTGTATGATATATCTTCACAGCCTACATTTGATTGTTTACCGGATTGGCTGCGAGAAATTGAACAATATGCCAGCTGCAAGGTTCTTAGAGTACTTGTTGGTAAGTATGAAGCAGGATTTATGTACTGTTTATGGTATTAAAATTATTTTCAAAAAGTTGTAGGTATTGTTTAGTTTTATATTATTGCTTATTCCACTTTGCTGTGTAATGTGTTTGCCTTCCTCATTTCATTTTCTATTTATGCATAATGTATGTCTTTATGAATCACAGTACCTATGTGTATGGTGTATCAGTATATAAAGTATTGTTCAGTACACTCCTTATATTCTGTCTATAAATAAAATTGGATTTTTTTTCATTTAAATTCTGACCATGTCTCAGACCAATCATAATATTACTCAAAAAATTTGTTGAAGTACAGAATTGTGTGTGATCATTTAAATGTAGTATTGGGCATATTGTTTTAGTAAAAAGAATTATTTAATGCAGTACACAGTCAATTAAGGTAGCTGTTCCTGAAAATGGCATCTAATTAAAAAATGTAAAGTAAACTGAAGATCACATGGGTAAAATAGGGCTACATTCTTCAGATGCCCCAAAAATGCCAAGCAAATTTTTTCAAACCTTCATAATTTGTCAAGACACAAAAATGATACTGATATGCTTTAGTAGTTTGTCAAGATGCAACAATGATACTGATAGGCCATAGTAATGGAGTGAGGCCTATTTCAGGCCACTTCTGGTCTGACACTGATACCTAGAAACAGCCAGTAAAACCATTATGCACTGTATGAGGCAGGATTATTTTTATACTGTGCACACCCACTGCGCAGACCCATTCTCTCATGTCTAGGTCAAAATTGGCTGATTACAGCATATTTGAGAGCACTTTGATTAAGATGTAGATTTGTGTGAGTGACATAGATATGTCTACGTGAGACAGTAACAGGATTAACCCTTTGACTGTTTCAGTCGTATATATACTACATCTTATGAGCCACTGTTTTAGACGTATTAATACGCATAAATTCTAGGGGCCTCAAATCAAGTGGGAGAAAGCTGGTAGGCCTACATGTGAGAAAATGGGTCTGTGTGGTCAGTGTGCGCAGTATAAAAAATCGAGCAGCCAGTGGTGCATTGTGGGAAAGACATTTGAGTAGTCAATGTTCAGCATGCCTAGCGGTAAGAAATACCAGACTCCCCGGCAAATCTGGGACTCTTCTCTTCCCCAGTGATAGCTCTAACACAGATGGGAAGTGTCTCTGAAGATGAATTTCATGGTTTTGCGGAGTTTGTGACCGAAAGCAATGCCCAGGATACCAGAAGGAAGGAAGGAAGGAAAGAAGAGATGGAAGGAAGGAAAGAAGAGATGGAAGGAAGGAAAGAAGAGATGGAAGGAAGGAAGGAAAGAAGAGATGGAAGGAAGGAAGGAAAGAAGAGATGGAAGGAAGGAAGGAAAGAAGAGATGAAAGGAAGGAAGGAAAGAAGAGATGAAAGGAAGGAAGGAAAGAAGAGATGAAAGGAAGGAAGGAAAGAAGAGATGAAAGGAAGGAAGGAAAGAAGAGATGAAAGGAAGGAAGGAAAGAAGAGATGAAAGGAAGGAAGGAAAGAAGAGATGAAAGGAAGGAAGGAAAGAAGAGATGAAAGGAAGGAAGGAAAGAAGAGATGAAAGGAAGGAAGAAAGAAAGAAGAGAGAGAAGGAAGGAAGGAAAGAAGAGATGAAAGGAAGGAAGGAAAGAAGAAGAGATGAAAGGAAGGAAGGAAAGAAGAGATGAAAGGAAGGAAGGAAAGAAAGAAGAAGAAGAAGGAAAGAAGAGATAGAAAGAGAAAGAAGAGATGAAAGGAAGGAAGGAAAGAAGAGAGAAGGAAGGAAGGAAAGAAGAAGAGAAGGAAAGGAAAGAAGAGAGAGAAGGAAGGAAGGAAAGAAGAGAGAGGAAGAGAAGGAAGGAAGAAGGAAAGAATGAAAGGAAGAGGAAGGAAAGAAGAAGGAAGGAAGAAAGAAAGAAGGAGAAAGAAGGAAGGAAAGAAAGAAGAGATGAAAGGAAGGAAGGAAAGAAAGAAGAGAGAAAGGAAGGAAGGAAAGAAAGAAGAGATGAAAGGAAGGAAGGAAGAAAGAAGAGATGAAAGGAAGGAAGTAAAGAAAGAAGAGATGAAAGGAAGGAAGGAAAGGGAGATGAAAGGAAGGAGAAGAAAGAAGAGATGAAAGGAAGGAAGAAAGAAGGAGATGAAAGGAAGGAAAGAAAGAAGAGATGAGAAGGAAGGAAGGAAGGAAAGAAGATGAAAGGAAGGAAGGAAAGAAAGAGGATGAAAGGAAGGAAGGAAAGAAAGAAGAGAATGAAGGAAGGAAGGAAGGAAAGAAGAGATGAAAGGAAGGAAGGAAGAAAGAAGAGATGAAAGGAAGGAAGGAAGGAAAGAAGAGATGAAGAGGAAGGAAGAAAGAAGAGATGAAGAAGGAAGGAAGGAAAGAAGAGATGAAAGGAAGGAAGGAAGGAAAGAAGAGATGAAAGGAAGGAAGGAAAGAAAGAAGAGATGAAAAAGGAAGGAAGGAAAGAAAGTGAAGGAAGAAGGTAAAGGAATGAAGGAAGAAAGAAGAGATGAAAGGAAGGAAGGAAGGAAAGAAGAGATGAAAGGAAGGAAGGAAAGAAGAGATGAAAGGAAGGAAGGAAGAAAGAAGAGATGAAAGGAAGGAAGGAAAGAAGAAGATGAAAGGAAGGAAGGAAAGAAGAGATGAAAGGAAGGAAGGAAGGAAGAAGAGATGAAAGGAAGGAAAGAAAGAAGAGATGAAAGGAAGAGGAAGAGAAAGAAGAGATGAAAGGAAGGAAGAAGGAAAGAAGAGATGAAAGGAAGGAAGGAAGGAAGAAGAAGAGATGAAAGGAAGGGAAGGAAAGAAGAGATGAAAGGAAGGAAAGGAAGAAGAAGGAAAGAAAGAGATGAAAGGAAGGAAGGAAGGAAGGAAGAAAGAAGAAGAAGAAAGAAGGAAGGAAGGAAGGAAAGAAGAGATGAAAGGAAGGAAGGAAGGAAAGAAGAGATGAAAGGAAGGAAGGAAAGGAAGAGATGAAAGGAAGGAAGGAAGGAAGAAAGAGATGAAAGGAAGGAAGGAAGAAGAAGAGATGAAAGGAAGGAAGGAAGGAAAGAAGAGATGAAAGGAAGGAAGGAAGAAAGAAGAGAGGAAGGAAGGAAGAAAGAAGAAGAGAGAAAGGAAGGAAGGAAGGAAAGAAGAGATGAAAGGAAGGAAGGAAGAAAGAAGATGAGAGGAAGGAAGGAAGAAAGAAGATGAGAGGAAGGAGGAAGGAAGAAGAGATAGATGAGAGGAAGGGAGGAAGGAAGGAAGAAAGATAGATGAGAGGAAGGAAGGAAGGAAGATGAGAGGAAGGAAGGAAGAAGATGAGAGGAAGGAAGGAGGGAAGAAAGATGAGAGGAAGGAAGAGAGAGATGAAAGAGATGAGAGGAAGGAAGAGAGAGATGAAAGAGATGAGAGGAAGGAAGGAAGGAAGGAAGAGATGAAAGGGAGGAAGGAAGGAAATAAGTAAGGAATGAAGGAAGGAAAAGAGATGAAGAAAGGAAGATAAGAAGGAAGAGAGAGAAGGAAGAAGGAAGGAAATAGAATGAAGGAAGGAAATGAAGGAAATAGGAATGAAGGAAGGAAATAAGGAAAGGAAATGAGAATAGAAGGAAGGAAAAAGAAAGAAAAGGAAGGAAGGAAATAAGAAGGAAAAGGAAAGAAGGAAGAAAGATAAGGAAGGAAAATGAAGGAAGGAAAAGAAGGAATGAAGGAAGGAAATAAGTAAGAATGAAGGAAGGAAATGAAGATGAAGGAAGGAAGGAAGGAAATAAGTAAGAAAGGAAATAAGTAAGGAATGAAGGAAGGAAAAGTAAGAAAGGAAAAGTAGGAATGAAGGAAGGAAATAAGTAAGAAGGAAATAAGTAAGAATGAAGGAAGGAAATAAGTAAGAAAGGAAATAAGTAAGGAATGAAGGAAGGAAATAAGTAAGAAAGGAAATAGGAATGAAGGAAGGAAATAAGTAAGGAATGAAGGAAGGAAATAAGTAAGAAAGGAAATAAGTAAGGAATGAAGGAAGGAAATAAGTAAAGATAGAATGAAGGAAGGAAATAAGTAAGGAATGAAGGAAGGAAATAAGTAAGAAAGGAAATAAGTAAGGAATGAAGGAAGGAAATAAGTAAGGAATGAAGGAAGGAAATAAGTAAGAAAGGAAATAAGTAAGGAATGAAGGAAGGAAATAAGTAAGAAAGGAAATAAGTAAGGAATGAAGGAAGGAAATAAGTAAGAAAGGAAATAAGTAAGGAATGAAGGAAGGAAATAAGTAAGGAATGAAGGAAGGAAATAAGTAAGAAAGGAAATAAGTAAGGAATGAAGGAAGGAAATAAGTAAGAAAGGAAATAAGTAAGGAATGAAGGAAGGAATGAAGGAAGCTAGGAAGGAGGTTGTGGGGAAGAAGACATGGGTCCCCTTTTGTGTTGACAGGTTGACAGCAGTGAGGGTGGTGAGTAATGGTATAATATGTCATTTTGACAGCTGCCTTACCCTTTCTCAGCAAATTTAGTTGTACACACACACACACACACACACAGCTTCAAGTGCTAAGGGAAGTTGATTGAGTGTCCAGTCATTATATATGTGTATGTATATATATTATAGAACAATAGTAATAAACAATTTTTTGCATTGTTGGTTTGTGTAAACAAGTTCTGTAAACAATGTTTGTGCAGTTATTGTGTTGCATACAATGAGTGTATATATGTACACAGCACCTTACTGTGGTCTCACAGGCCACATAAGTTACTTGGAAAAAAAAATATTGGAAAATACAAGAAACCTTCGAATGGGAGTAAATACAAGTGTACCGGTGAGCTGAGCTGCATGCGCTGCTGTTGCCATATGCGGCTCATATTCTGCCAACTTTACGCCTTCATATCTCTAAGTATTGATCTCAAAAAAAAAAAAAAATTAGGATAAAAACAATCAGAAAAATAATAACATTTTGATAAGAATTTTTTTTTTTTTTTTTTTAATATTTTGCGACAACAGGAGAGCACTCAGGATTGGGGGTTGCGACAGTCAAAGGGTTAATGGACTTCATCCATTAGTCTTGGTCCTTGTTCAGCCACATATTTAGTGTTAAATCCGAATCTGTCAAATTGGGATACTATGTTAAACTGAGGTTTTAATGTATTCACCAACATGTATTAATACTAAATGCATTTTTTTATACATAATGTCTAATAAAATTAGCAACAATGATTCATTTATAGACAGTCCCTGCTTATACATCAGGTTAGATTCTGGGCTACTGCTGTAAAGCAAAAATCACTGTAAAGTAAATCATACTTTTTTTCACTTTCAAATAGACATACAGTGGTCCCTCGACTAGCGGTGAATTCGTGTAACGAGCGCTTTTTTCGGTAAATATTTCCCTCCTGTAGAGGCCATTCCCTCGTGTAGCGGTCCATACCAGACCTGTCCGCGCTTGCGCACAGGACGCCAGTCTAGCGTTGTTTACCATTGAGAGAACATTACCCAGTGCGCTCTTTCAAACATTCACAATACTTTTGTTGTGTTTATTGGTGGTTCAGTGATTGTCACTGTGAAATAAGTTACAATGGGTCCAAAGAAGCTTCCTAGTGGCACCCCTGTAGTAAAGAGAGTGAGAAACACCATCGAACTAAAGAAAGAAATAGTTGAAAAATATGAGTGGTATACGTGTGAGTGAGCTTGCCAGGATGTACAAGAAAAACACATCTACTATCACCACTATCCTGGCAAAGAGAAATGAAATCAAGGAAGATAATGTTGCAAAAGGGGTTGATATGTTAACGAAAAATAGATCGAAAACAGTGGATGAGGTTGAGAAGTTGTTGGGGGTGTGGATCAATGAAAAACAGATAGCGGGTGATAGTATTTGCACGGCGATAATTTGTGAAAAGGCAAGGAAGTTGCACGCAGATCTTGTCAAGACAATGCCTGGAACCAGTGGTGAGGAGAGTGATTTTAAAGCCAGCAAAGGCTGGTTTGAGAGGTTTAAGAAACGTAGTGGCATACACAGTGTTGAGACATGGTGAGGCAGCCAGCTCAGACAAACGTGCAGCTGAAAAGTTTGTGCAGGAATTCCAGGGGTTCATACACTGAAAAATTTGAACCCCAACAAGTGTTTAATTGTGATGAAACAGGCCTGTTTTGGAAGAAAATGCCCAACAGGACCTTCATTACTCAGGAGGAAAAGGCACTCCCAGGACACAAGCCTATGAAAGACAGGCTAACTCTTATGCTTTGTGCCAATGCCAGTGGTGATTTTAAAGTGAAGTCTTTACTGGTGTATCACGAAGAAAATCCCAGAGCCTTCAAGAAACACAATGTTAACAGGAATAATTTGTGTGTGTATTGGAAGGCTAACACTAATTCATGGGTTACTAAGGACTTTTTCGTGGAATGGTTGACTGGAGTGTTTGGCCCTAGTGTGAAGAAATACCTCCTGGAAAAGAAATCACCTTAGACCACTCATAACCCAGCAAAAGGCTGCAGTGAGAATGATAACAAATTCCCACTCTAGACAGCATACTCCATCTATATTCAGAACCTTAAAACTACTCACCACAAAAAATATTCATACCTATTCATGTGCCTTCTACATACATAAAACTCTACATGCTAATGTCAACCCTCCGCTCAAAATTCTCCTCAACTTTAATAGGTCCCACGACCATGACACAAGACACAGATCACTATTTGACATACCAGAGTCCATACTAACCAATGTAAAAATTCTATGCACATAAAGGGCCCCAGAATCTGGAATTCATTACCAGTAAATATTAAGTTAACCTTGTTGGAAAATCAATTCAAGACTCTTCTCAAAAATCACCTACTCACCCTATACTAAATACTCATACTGTAACAAACTTTTAAACCCAATATTATTTTACTTAAGATAATCTCAATTTTATATGTCATCCTCCTTAACACTTGTTGCAATTTCATATCATATTGTCATTTAAAATATTATAGTATCATTTTGTTAATTTGAAATAAAAATATATAACTAGATGAAACTCAATAATTTTTTTCTAGTATTGTTATTATTACAGTATAGCATCAACAATATGTAACTTCGAGTAAAATATAACTAGATTAAACTCAACCAATTTTCTTGTATTGTCTTTTAATAGTATGATAATCATATTGTAATTTAAAATATACAGAACTAGAATAAACTCAATCAATTTCTTTAGCATTAGAGTATTACATGTCAATTTTTTTTGTTTTTCTGTTGCGTATTAATGTCAATTTCATTTCATTTTTTTTTTACACATAGAAGTGTTCACTCAGTATGTTTTAAAAAAATATTCAATAAGATAGTCCAAACAACAACTGAAAAAAAAAATATTTACTGAAAATTTCATGTCAGGACGTTTGGCAGGATCCGTACCCTATATGTCACTACGTAAGGTTGTTTTGGTTACTTGGTACCGAAAGAACAATGCTAATACGATTTTTTGAGAACGCACTTTCCTGTAAACATCTTATCTTTATTCCACAAAAAAATAAAGCATGTAACTGTTTGAATGTTGAAAAAAAATCTGCCCTTTACTCCCAAATAAATCCCAAAATATTTGGAATATTTACAAAAGTGCATTCTTAAAAAAAAGAACAATCATATTTTTACTATTCCTGTGAATATTATTTCATTTAATCAAACAGTAAAAACTACACAAAGTAAAATAAGTCAATAACTTACTTCCGAGATATTCGCCTGGAAAGCGCCTGGAGTGGCGCCGGCCACCCGCCTCAGGAATTTTTTTTTTTTTTTTCGAAAAAATCACTTGTGTTTCAATGTTTTCTTTGTAAAACTAATGTTTTAGTGTAGTTAGCCTCTAAAACACCGTTTTCTCTTACTCACAGGCCAAAGAACACGTTATGGGAAGGGGAATCATTTTTATACCCATATTGCTGATAGAGACCTGCACTATATTAGAGCTCATTTTTATTCATTCTGGAGCATATAACATGTTTATATGTTATTTATAGTGTTTATTATTTCATATTAGATCAATTGTGATAGATAAATAAGCCGTAGAATTGATATTAGCATAATGAAATAATATATGGTGCCTCTCAGAGCGGGAATTCTGCTGACGTCAGCAAATATTCCCAGATCGTTCCTGATTGGCTGGTAGACTATGTATAAGCTCCGCCCTCTCTCATATGATGCCAAATCGTAAATTACACCATTAGAATGAATAATACACGAAACAGTAAAGAAAAAAAATGGAAAAAAATTCTAAAAATATACGGGCTGAGAGCAGGCGAGCTGCGCACATCGCCGTCACCATACATGATATAAATGACTATAATTCCTTGTAGAAACGTCGTATTACATTGAGTCTTGTACCATTGTGTAGCCAGACAGTTAAGCTATTTTTCTATAAGATTAACTCAATTTTCATAATTTTTCGAATTTTTTTTCACTCGAGCTCGGAGACAGGTCTTACTGCCCCTTAAGTTCTTAGTGAATAAGTCTTTAGAATAAACTGCCCCTAATGCCATGGCATGCCAGTGGCTCTCCTTGCATTACAGTTTTATAATTGTAACTACCAATAACAATGTACACTTGTAACATGCATCGAAATAAAAATATTATTATTATTATTATTATTATTATTATTATAAGTGCCTCCTGGTACTGGACAATGCTCCTGCTCATCCTCACAACTTGGAAGACTATTTGTCTGATGAGTTCAATTTCATCACAGTGAAGTTCTTGCCTCCTAACACCAATCCTCTCATCCAGCCCATGGACCAGCAGGTCATTGCAAATTTCAAGAAACTGTACACCAAAGCCAGAAGTGCTTTGATGTGACCTCAGACACTAATATACCTTTGATATACCTTTGAAGAGTTTCGAGAGTATCTACTCTCTGAGCCCGGCCATGGGCCAGGCTCGTCTGGTGCTTGCCTGGTCAACCAGGCTGTTGCTGCTGGAGGCCCGCTGACCCACATATCCATCACAGCCTGGTTGATCTGGCACCCGATGAAGATACTTGTCCAGTTTCCTCTTAAAGGCTTCTACACTGGTTCCAGCGATGTTTCGGATATCTTCTGGTAAGATGTTGAATAGTCTGGGACCCCGGATGTTAGTACAGTGCTCCCTTATTGTCCCCTGCTCCTCACTGGGTTTATTTTACACTTTCTCCCATATCTCTCACTCCAGTATGTTGTTATGGCAGTGTGCAGATTTGGGACGAGGACCTCAAGTACTTTCCAAGTATATATTATCATGTATCTCTCTCTCCTCCGCTCCAATGAGTACATGTTCAAGACTTGCAGGCGTTCCCAATAATTTAGATGTTTCAATGGCTCAGTGTGAGCCGTAAACGATCTCTGAATTTGTTCCAGCTCTGATATTTCTCCTGCCCTGAACGGGGCCGTCAGCACAGAGCAGTATTCTAAGTGAGGGAGCACTAGCGATTTGAAGAGTGTCACCATCGGCATTATTTCCCTTGTTTTGAAAGTTCTCAATACCCAACCTGTCATCTTCCTGGCTGTTGTGATCTTTGTCTTGTTATGGTCTTTAAAAGACAGATCAGCAGACATAATTATTCCCAAGTCCTTAACGTGCTTCTTTCGTTCTATGTGGTGACCCTCTTGCGTTTTGTATATAGTGTTCCTTTTGAGGTCTTCATTTTTTCCATACCTAAGCAGCTGAAACTTATCACCATTGAATGTCATGTTCTTCTCCACTGCCCACTGCATTGACCCTAAGAGAGTTCTGGAAAGATCACTTCAATATCGTGGATTTCATAGGCCTTATAGGTAAGGCTTGGGAGGGAGTGACTTCCAGGACTTTGAACTCTGCTTGGAGACCACTGTGGCTGGATTGTGTTGAAAAGAGGGATTTTGAAGGATTTGAGGCTGGCCCTGACCCTGACGACCCTGTGCCTGTTGTGGAAGATATTGTGGCATTGGGGAACAGCCTGAGGTTGGAGGTGAGTGGTGAGGATGTGGAAGAGTTGGTGGAAGAGCACAGGGACCACTGAAGAACTGCAAGAGCTTCATCAGGAACAGCAACAGACGACATTTAAGGAAATTGATTCAGAGGAGGCTGGACAGGGTGAGGTAGTAACTTCTTCAGAGATTAAGGAAATTTGTTCTATGTGGACTAAGGTGCAGACATTTGTTGAAAAACACCACCCTGAGCAAGCTGAAGCAAACCACATCTTCAACATGTTCAGTGACAGAATCTTGCCCCACTTCAGAAAAATGTTGAAGAGTCGCCAGAAACAGAGGACTCTGGACAGTTATTTTTTGAGGCAGGGATCCAGTGACTCTCAAGCTGGTCCTAGTGGCATTAAAAGAAAAAGAAGTAGTAACCCCAGAGAGGGACTTGTTACCTGAAGTCTTTATGTAGGGGTATTCCCCTTCCAAACACTGACACCCTCCTCCTGTCCTCCTCCCTATCTTCCAGATGCCTGCAACTCTCTTCAATAAAGGTAAGTAAATGTTATTTATTATTCTGTTGCAGTATTTATTATTTATTATGTACATATTTATAATTACATATGTGTTAATAATGTTTTGTGTATATAGAACTATAATTAAAATGTATTTTTTGTGAATATTTTTGGGTGGAACGGATTAATTGTATTCACATTATTTCTTATGGGAAATAAGGTTTCGAATTTTGAGAAATCGTGTTAAGGCCTAGCTCCTGGAACGGATTATGACCGCTAGTCAAGGGACCACTGTACATATTTACACTATCATATATTAAGTGAGCAATATAGGTAGGCACTAAAAATGCACATACAGTACACACATTACTTAGGTTAAAATATTTTCGTCCTTAGCTATAGTGAGTTGTGAATATATTTATTGTAGGAAGTCTGAATAAATGAATGGATATACAGTAGAACCCCCATATCCATGGTTTTCGTTTCCACAGTTTACCATGGCCCAAAAATAACCCTTAATTTTGCTTAGTAGTAGTCCCAAAGTGTGAAAGTAGTGATACTGGCAGTTCTTCAAACCCTAAGAGAAGTCGTGAAGTGCTTCTCATCAGTAAAAAAGTGCTAATTCTCGACTTATTGTGCATAATTTATCACTTTATCATAGGTATGAATGTAAACAAAAAATTACTACAGGTCGGCCATCACTAATCCGGCAATCAGTTATCCGGTTCCATCAGTAATCCGGCACTAATTTCGGCTAGCATAATTTCAAATTTCATCACTATGCCGACTCAAATTTCATCACTATGCCGACTCAAATTTCATCACTATGCCGACTCAAATTTCATCACTATGCCAACTCGGAAATTGTGCAGATGGTTGTAAATCCACAGCAGCAAGCCAGTGGAGGAGAAAGCAGTGATGAAAATAAAGATGATGTAGCAGAAAGAGTCTGTTGATAGGTTAAGTGTATTCTAACCTAACCACTCTGTAATCTGGCACACTACAGGTCCCAATGATGCCGGATTAGTGATGGCCGACCTGTAATATATGGGGTTCACCACTATCCACGGTTTCAAGTACAGTGAGCCCTTGAAAATCGTCCATAATCCGTTCCTGAGAGTCCGCCTATTTTCAAAATGGAAGACTTTCAAAACTATTTTTCCCCATAAGAAATAATGTAAATTAAATTAATCCGTTCTAGACACCCAAAAGTATGTAAAAAAAAAAAAACATTTTTTTTTTTACATAAAATGTACATTTATCTACACAGAAAACAGAGATATATACTGTACATAGTATAAAATAGTAATAAATTGACACTTATCTTTATTGAAGAGTTGTTGATGTGTGGAAGAAGGAAGGAGGGGAGAGGAAGGTGGTGTTGCTAGTGTTTGGAAGGGGAATCCCCTTCCATTAACACTTCAGGTACCAAGTCCTTTTCTGGGGTTACTTCCCTTTGTTTTTTAATGCCACTAGGACCAGGTTGAGTCACTGGATTCCTTTCTTGCAAAATAACTGTCCAGAAAGGTCTGCTTCTGGCGGTTCTTTAAAATGTCCCTAAAATGTGACCAGACATTGTCATTGAACATATCACATACATGGCCTGCAACAGCTTTGTCAGGGTGATGCTCCTCCACAAATCTTTCCATCCTAGTCCACATTGTACACATCTCCTTAATCTCTGAAGAAAGCAACTTCTCCCTTCCTCCTCTGAAGCAAATTCCTGAGCTCTGGTCTGTTGTTCTTGCAGATTAAGGTTCAGCAGCTCTTCAGTGGTTAGTTCTTCATCGTGGCCCTCCACCAACTCTTCCACATCCTCACTACTAACCTCCATCCCCAATGCCACAATTGTTTCCACAACTGGCATAGGGCTGTCAGAGTCAGCCCCAAACCCTTCCAAATCCCTCTCTTGGACACAGTCTGGCCACAATTTTCTCCAAGCAGAGTTCATCGTCCTGGGAATCACTTCCTGCCAAGCCTTACCTGTAAGGGTATGCAATTAGGATATT
>WNWK01005222.1:0-86613 GCA_009830355.1 Cherax destructor | reverse complement strand
ACTCGAACAGCCTTCGGGAAACAATTATGGCTAAAAACTGGGGGAACCCCACTGTACTTTTTTTCTTTTTTAAAAACCCCATAACAAAAAAAATTGGGGTGGTTTCTTAATTTCAAGGGGGAAAAAATTGATTTGATATACGAACAAACTGAGATACAAGCTCAGTCACAAAACCAATTAAACCCCGTGAGTAAAAGGTACCACTGTACAAGGAGAAATGATCTCCTAGGTTGAGCCATAACTGACAGATGGGGAACAGTTTGCAAAAGGGGGGAGAAATCAGGATGGGGCCCCCATTACAAGGGGGGATATTATCATCCTTGTTTATAATCTACATAAACATACAGAAGAAATAAATGGGTGACATACATCTACCAATGACACTAAATAAGCCATCAGATAATTTCTGAGGGGGGCTGAAAGGAAAGCTGCAGGATGTCCTGGATTGGTTGCAGAAGTGGCAGATGCAGATCAAATGCAGACAAATGTATGGTTTCATTATTAGGAAAAGAAAATAACACTTATAAGATCAATTCTGCAGATCTTAGTCAAAGTGAATGCAAAAAAAATTTCGAAGACAATGGTGCACAAATCTTCACAACAAAGCTAACAGGATTCTTGGTTTCATATCCCAAAAATATAAATAATAAAAGTTTAAAGCTTATATTTCAACTTGACAATACAGTAGAACCCCCTTTTCTGTGGTTTCAGTTATCCACGGTTTTCTGTGGCCCCCAAAAATATGTACCTCTTAATTTTGCACAATAATGGTCCCAAAATACAAAAGCAAAAAAACTGGCAGTCCTTCAAAGCCAAGAGAAGCTGTGAAGTGCTTCCCATCAGTCAAAAAGTGATAATTCACCTCTTATTGTGTAATTTTATCAATTAAACTTTTTTTAATAGGGATGTATAGGACTTATATACAGGTTGGCCATCACTAATCCCCGCAACTGCAGGCCCTTTGGGAACATACCCCCCGGGTCCGGGGTCCTACTTATATCCTGATAAGGCCTCATAAAAGTATGTATGTTGGTCAGTTATGGTCTTCATTTTAAAGGGAATGGATATAAATGTAGTGAAAAACAAAAAGAAATGATAAAGTTGATACTTTTTCCCAGAAACCTTACACGGGGAAAGATAGGCCCCCCAGGGCCGGGAATTTTACTTCTGTAATGATACAGGGGAAATTTTGGAAGATATGATAAAGTGAAATTGAAAAAAAGGAATAAATAAAGGGGAAAATAACTGATGTGCAAAACTCTTAACAAAAAAAAGAATTTACATTAATGGTTTAAGTGATAAAAAATTTTGATTTAGAAAATATAGGGGAAATACGGGGGAACCCCCGGGTTTAAAGAAAAAAATTTATTGCAGAAGCCTGCTCAAGTGCCATTACTGAACGAATTTTTACTTTAAAAAATAATGTCATTTAGGGTTTGTCTATTTTGACCCCAAAAAAACATTAAAACCACAATATTATCTTTCATTTCACGATTTCCGGGGGGTTCGTTAACCGGGGTTCCACTGGCCCAATGGGAAATAGAGCCGTAGATTTGGAAAAAAAATGCCAAAATATAAAAAGGGCAAACTAAAAGGCCTACTGCAAAAGGTTTTTTGTTCCTTTTTATTTTTTTATCTTTCTAATTCCAATTCTAAAGATGTTAAATTTATTAATAAAATGGTTCCTGACTTTCGGTCATAATCCATTCCCGGGGGCTAGACCTTAACTCAAAAATTTTGAAAGCGAAACCTTATTTCCCCTAAAAAAACAGTGAACCCTCGGGTTTGCGATAGCGCCCGGGTACCGATAAAATCGGAGCCATACATTTTACGCCCAAAAAATTCCTCAGTTTACAATGATCCCCCCGGTTTTTTCATATTCGTCCTGAACGTTTCCGGGCCCAGCTGTGCGGGCACTCCAGGGGGCGCCCGTGTGCTATTTTTACAAGCGAAGCGGCCACCACCCACTCCCCCAGCATTCATACCAGTACGGGGGTCCCCCCATTTTTAGTATCTCTGTTTTCGTGTGTTTCCCGGCAGTTTTTTTGGGAAAAATTTTCCCCTTTTTTTCGTGGGGATTCCCTCCTTTCCGGGGGGTTGGGCCGGGAACCCCGTCCAGTGCCCAGCGCACATACAAAACCCGCAAACCCCCCACCCCCGCACATTCTCAGGCAGTGTAGCATTGTTTCTGGTTGGTGAACATTATCCTGCGAGTTCATACAAAAATTTCTTAACAATCCATTGTTTTTGGCTCTTGATTATTGTGTGTGATCTAAATAAGCCACCAGGGCCCAAAAAAAAGCTCCTAGTGTCAGTCCTTTGGTAAAGAAAGTAAAGACACCAAAAGAATTAAAGAAAGAAATCGGGGGGAAAGTGGTGAGAGGCAGGGTATGAGAGGCAGTGGTGGTGAGGGGGCAGGGTGGTGGGGGCAGTGGTGGTGAGAGGCAGGGGTGGGAGAGGCAGTGGTGATGAGAGGCGGGGGTGATGGGAGGCAGTGGTGATGGGGGGGCAGTGGTGGTGAGAGGCAGTGGTGGTGGGGAGGCAGTGGTGGTGGGAGGCAGTGGTGGTGAGAGGCAGTGGTGATGGGATGCAGTGGTGGTGAGAGGGGAAATGGTGGTGAGAGGCAGTGGTGGTGGGGGGGAAAAGGCAGTCTTAATGTAGAGTGAGAGGTGAGTAAACAAGATTAAATGAATAAACGAGAGAATGAGAGTGTAGAAGTTTCGGGAAATTTTGTCAACAAACCAGTTGTTGTTGTTTTCTGTTATTGTTACTAGCCAGCCTGGACAGGAATGATTTCTGTTCCCCCTTTAAACGACTGGAAAGAAGGGTGGTAAGGGGGTGATGAGAGGCAGTGTTGATGGGGGCGGGGGTGGTGAGGGGGCAGTGGTGGTGAGAGGCGGGGGTGGTGAGGCAGTGGTGGTGAGAGGTAGTGGGGGGGAGAGGCAGTGGTGGTGGGGGAGGCAGTGGTGGTAAAAGGCAGTCTTAATGTAGAGTGAGAGGTGAGGAAAAAAGATTAAATGAATAAACGAGAGAGAATGAGAGTGTAGAATGTTTTGGGAGTTTTGTAAAAAAACCAGTTGTTGTTGTTGCTGCTGTTACCAGCCAGCCTGGACAGGAATAATTTCTGTTACCCTTTGGGAAGGGACGGGAAAGAAGTGATCAATGCAGTTAGTATTCAAACTCCGTTTCTTTATACTAATCGCTGAAGGAGGAAAGAATGGGAAGATGTTTTCTATGGACTGAGTTTTTGGGCCAACATTCATAATGACACATTTTTTATTTATTCAATGTATATCAGGTTTTTATGTTATTTATATTGTTTATTATGCCCAATTAGATGAAGGATTGATAAATAAGCTGTAGAGCTGATATTATTGTAAAATTGAAGCTTTTTGTCCTCCCTCCCAAAACAAAAACTCCCCTCCCTCTCCCTCCTCTCCATCTTCCATCCCCAACAAGATACCAATAAAAGAAAGGGGATGAAAATGTTATTTATACATGTTATTAGTGCTTTATATATATTTTTTATTCTTTTCTGGAAAACTATATTTCATCTCAAAAAAAAAATTTTTCTTAATACTCCTGGGTGTCTGAAACAAATTAATTGAATTTACATTATTTCTTATGGGGGAAAATGGCTTCAGTTTTCGTTGATTTCATTTTTAGTCGATCCTCGGGAACGGATTAAGCCAAAAACGGGGGGACCACTATATTGTCATTTTTCCCACTTTTTTTAGTGTTGCAACTGCTAAATAAGCTACCATGGGTCCAAAGAAAGCCCCAGTGCCACCCCCTGTGGAAAAGAGGCTCAGAAATACAGAAGAACGAAGGAGATAGTAAGAAAAATATGAAAGTGGGGATACACGAGCTGGCCGGCGTAGGGAAAACCCCTTTTTACTATCGTATCACTGAGCTGGCCAGGCTGTTGGTAAAGCCTATTCTACCATAGCTACCATTGGGGCCCAAAGGGGAAACCCCGAAAATAAAGGAAGCTGTTGTTAAAAAAAGGGCTATGTGATCACAAAACAGAATTGCAAAGTCTGGAAGATGTGGAAAATTTGTTGTTGGTGGGATCAACGAGAAACAGTTAGCAGCAGACAGTGTTTCGCAGGAAATAATATGTGAAAAAGCAAGGCAGTTCATGATGACTGAAAGAAAATGCCGCCGAGTGTGAAGTGAACGTTTTAAAGCCAGAAAAGGCGGTTTAAAAATTTAAGAATCAAGGGGCATACATAGTGTTGTGAGGCATGGTGCCCAGCCAGTTGTGACAAAGTGCGGCAAAAAAATATGTGCAGGAATTCCAGGGTACACAGAGCCGAACAATTCCCCCCCAACAAGTGTTCAATTGGCGAAACAGGCCTTTTTTGGGAAGAAAATCCCAAACATGACCTTCATTACACAGGAGGAAAAGGCACTCCCGGGACATATGCCTAGAAAGACAGGCTAACTTTGATGCTTTGTGCTAATGCCAATGGTGATTGCAAAGGGGTTTTATTTGTATCATTCAAAGCCCCCGAGTGTTTGGCAGATGGGGATTACCAAGTCTAATTTATGGGGGATGGGGGTCTAAAAAAAAGGCATGGGTCACAAAGGACATTTTTTTAGTTTGGGTTTAATGGCGTTTTGGCCCCAGTGTGAAGAAATATCTCAAGGAAAATAATTTCCACTTAAGTGCCCCCGATAAGGGAAATCCCCTTGTCATCCTCCAAACTTGGTAGAGAAAATTGTGGAGGAGAAATTATAAAAGCGGTTCTTGCCCCCAAAACCCACTCCTCCCTCCAGCCCATGGCCCACGGTCATTTCAAATTTTAAAAAAACTGCCCCAAAAAGCAATGTTTCAAAATGTTTCATGTGACCACAGACATGAATATAACCCTAAGAGACTTTTGGAAAATCATTTCCATATCCTGCATTTGTAAACATTATGGGGAAGGCTTGGGGGGGAGTGACTATAGACTTCAACTCTGCCTGGAGAAAATTGTCAGACTGTGTCCTAGAGAGGAATTTTAAAGGGTTTTTGGGGGCTGACCTCAGAATCCTGAGCCTGAGCCCAGCCTGTTGGTTGAGGAGCACAAGGAAGAGCAACCCACTGAAGATCCAAGAGCTTCAACAGAAACTGCAACAAGAGCCCGGTCGGGACAATGGTTCAGAGGAGGAGAAGGTGGAACAGAGATGGAAGAAGGTGCCTTTTTCAGTGATTACGGAGATTTTGGGAATGTGGGGCAGGGTGCAAGGCTTTTGGGTGAATATCACCCTAACCATGCTGTTGCAGGCCGTGCTGGCAACCTGCCTGGCACATGGTGTCCCTTTCAGGGATGTTTTAAAAAATGCCAAACGAGCCCCTGGACAATTTTTTGTTAGAGAGGGGGCCCGGATTCAACCGGTCCTAGTGGCATTAAAAAAAAAGGGCCCGTAACCCCAGAAAAAAACTTGCCACCCCAGGGTTTAAAGGAAGGGTTCTTCCAAAAAAATGATCTCTCCTCCTTTCCCCCCCCCGTCTTCCACATCAACAACTCTTCAATAAATGTAAGTGACATGTTAGACTAATTTTTCATGTATTTCTTTATTGTTTATAAACTTTTGTACATAAATGCATGTCTTATGTTGTAAAAAAAAAATTTATTTTACTACTTTTGGGAAATCTGGGAAAGGGTTAATTTTATTTCCATTATTTTTAGGGGAAAATAGAATGGATAACGATATTTTTTTGGGTTTCAGATAAGCCCTCTGGGACGGTTAAACCAACCGGGGGCCCTGTAATGTAAATACAAAACCGTTTCCCCCAAAAAAAAATTCACAAAAATTCATTTTTTTAAAGAATAAATACTATAGTTTTACATACAGAAAACAATGAGAAATAAATATAAAGCACTAGGCCTGGGCAGGGCGGCCGGGGCGTTGACCCCCGGAATTTCTCCAGGGAGACTAATTTTAATGGACAAATGAACAGAAATGTTTTACCTTTATTGAAGACTTGTTGGCATATGAGAGAGTCAGGGAGTTTGTTAGAGGCAGGACAAGATAGTCCTTCAATATGACAATAATATCAACTCTGTTATTTATCTAGCACAATTCATCTAATATGACATAATAAACAATATTAATAACATAGAAACATGATATAAATCTAGAATGAATAAAACATGGCATTACAAATGTAAGGACTGGGGTAGTGTTATTGTTGTTGTTTATAAGGGCCACTGACCATAAGCCGTGGGGGTGGTCCGCAGAAAACCCCCACCACTATCACAAAACAATGTGCATAATTTATAAAAAAGAAATATTTACACTTTATAAAAAAAAAATATTCACACTTATATAAAAAGAAATATTTACTTACCTTGGGGGGATGGTGGCAGAGGGCGGTGTCTTGTCAGGGCCCTATTGCAGCATGAGGACGGGGTTCGATCCTGGTACGCATGGAAACATTAGGCTTTCCTTTTGGCCGCTGTTTCCGTTCACTTGCAAAAATAGGTACAGTGGGCCCCAGTAACGAAAAAATTCATTCCAGATGCCTGCTAAATGCCATTACCCAACGATTACTCCCAAGAAATAATGTCAACAGGTTAGTCCATTTAGACCCCCAAAAAAACATTTACAAAAGCACTTAAAAATTATACGTATTACATAATTTCGATTTCCGAGGTGTTCACCGGGGGCCACTATTCCTCAAACAACATTGTAGGAGTTAAGTTTTTCGCATTTTCTATCTCCTAATCGCTTAGCTTACTTAAGTAAGTTTATTTGGGGATACCAAAACCAGGTACATAGATTATCATACATAGCAGCATATGTGTAGAAAAACCTAGGATAACCCAAGAAAGTCAGACAGAGTGACTTATTTCCATTGCTACACTGTTAATGCTATAGCCTTTATCGACTTATGAAGCTTCTTTGGACCCATGGTGACTTATTTCACAGTGACAATCACTAAACCAGTAATAAACACAATAAATTTATTGTGAAATGTTTGAATGAGCGCTGGGTAATGTTTTCTCAATGGTAAACAACGCTAGACTGGTTCATGACGCCTGCGCGGTGAGGCACGCAAGCGGGCAGGTGGACAGGTCTGGTACCCGGACCGATAGTCGAGGGAATGACCGGTTGGCGAGAGAAAATTTGACCGAAAAAAGCCATCGAAACTCGAAATCACCGATAGTCGGACTGACCGAAAGTCGAGGGACCACTATACAGTATTAATTATAAAATTACATCATAATATATAAAACTGAGTTACCTATAAAAATAACGTGAATATTTTGCAGTGAATATAATGCAGAGAATTTGTAGTTTGGAAATTAGGAGGAGGTGGGATTACCAAAACCATTATCCAGGGGGCTGAGGAGGGTTGTTGAGGCGGTTTGGACATGTAGAGAGGATGAAACAAAATAGAATGACTTTGAGAGTGTATAAATCTGAAGTTTGGGGAAGGTGGGGTAGAGGTCGACCTAGGAAACCGGCAGGCCAGACTTAAAGCCCTGGGGGAAAAGGGGGGGTTAATGGGTCTTAAAACTGTAGTGTTGGCTTTCCTCTGGCAAAACGGTGAGATGGGTGAATGATGATGAAAGTTTTCTTTTGGGCCCCCCTGCCTTGGTGGGAAACGGCCGATGTGTTAATAAAAAAAAATTTACTACCACGTAACCAATAACAAGACTGCCACAAAAATAAACCAAAGTTATTATAGTGGCCCCCCGGATTATGATGGCATCGGATAATGATAAATTCAAAGACGATACTTTTTTTCCGTAAAAATAATGGTTCAGTAAATTATGATGCGCTTGGAAAATGCTATTCGTCTTAAACCGTACAGGGCCCAAAAGCTCCTCCAAGTCAGTGTGCCATTGTTTACCAGCAGTGAGTGCCACCCATGCATTCATACCATACATTTTGTCATTATTACACTGTTTTTAGTGCTTGCAACTGCTAAATAAGCCACCATGGGCCCAAAGAAAGTTCCTAGTGCCAGCCCTGTGGTAAAGGGCTGAGGGGGGAGAAGTGTTTCTTAAGTGTTTCCCATTGTTTCCCGATATGTTATGATACTAGAGCCGGGAGTTGATAAAGGCTATAGTGCCAGCCAGCGATAAAGTGTAGCATTAACAGTGTAGCAAGTTAAGCCATTAATCGATAAAAAAAGGGCGCCAAAATTAACCCCTCCATTGTTGTTTAAAATTGGGGGAAAACTAAACACCGCTGTGTGTCTGGGGGCCATCACTTTTTAAAAAGGCGTATCTTTTAGGGGCCCTTTCCCTTAACCCAACAAAAAACACCACAACCCAGCCCTCGTATTGTAATATTTTTACCATTCACAGTATATGTCATGTTTCTATGTTATTAATACAGTCAACCGTCCGTTTTCGTATAACCCTTTTCCTGGGGGATCATAAAACTGAAACACACAAAAACTGAAACCATTTTCCCCATAAGAAATAATGGAAACTCAATTAATCCTTTCCCAAAACCCAGAAGTTTAAAAAAAAAAAATTGGGGGGTGGGCCCCCAAAAAGTTTTAATGCACAAATGAATGAACTGAATGGAAAAACCTTTTTGAAGATGATGTTGCTGGATGGAAGAGGGGGAGGAGGAGAGGGGGGAAAGACCCCAATTTTTTGGAAGGGGAAACCCCCCCTAAAGAAATCCAGGTACCAAGTCCTCATCTGGGGAACTTTCCCCTTTTTTGTCTTTTTTCCCACTAGGACCAGCTTCGAGTCCTGCACACCTGTGGCACTAAATATCTGTCCATAGAGCTCTGATGCTGGCATCTCTTTAAAAAGTCCCTAAAATGGGAAAAGATATTGTCATTGAACATGTTGATGAGACAGATTGCAACATCTTTGTCAGGGTGGTTTTTTCCCCAAATGAAATCCCCCCTTCACTTTGAACAGGCGTCCTTTAAACTTTGAAGAAGGCACCCATCTCTCTGCCTCCTTCCCCTGAAGCAATTTCCTCAGTTCTGCTTTGATGTTGTTTTCAGCTCAAACTCTTGCAGCTCTTCAGTGGTTAGCCCTTTTAAATTTTTCCTCCCCAACCTTCCACATCCTGGCTACTCACATCCCCAACCCCTGGAAGTCCCCAATGCCACAATACTTTTCCCCAACTTCCATAGGCTCCTCCCAAAGGGCAGCCCTCAAACCCTTCAAATCCCTCCCTGGGACAAACCTGGCCACAACTTTTTAAGCAGAGTTCCTTTGTCCTGGAAGTCCTCCCTGCCAAGCTTTTATCTATATGGCCTATGCAATTGGAAGATATTGGGAAAAGATCCTTTAGGGAAATCTTTTAGGGTCCCAAATTTAGAGTCCCTTGGTTTAAATTTAAAACACCCTTTAAAAATTTCTTTGGTGTACAGTTTTTTAAGTTTGCAATGACCTGCTGGTCCATGGGCTGGATGAGAGGAGGGGGTGTTAGGAGGCTGAACTTCACTATTACAAATTTGGGAAAACCCTTGGGCATTTGGTCTTCCAAGTCTTGAGGATGGGGCAAAGGGCTTTTCCATTACCAGGAGGCCGAGCCCCCAAATTTTTTTTCCAATAGATATTTTTAACTCCCAAAAACTTGATTAAACCATTCCAGGCATTTTCTTGACAAGATCGGTATAACTGCCTTGTTTTTTCAAAATTAATGACTGCACAACACTGTCACCCACTAGCAGTTTTTGTTTACCCACACCAAAACAATTTCTCCATATTTTCCATTGTTTGTGATCTCTGTTTCGTTATTGTATTCACCCCTTTCGCAACATTAGCTTCAGTGATTTCTTTTCCCCTTAACAATGGAACCGATGGTTGTTGGGGCCTTCTTATATATCCTGGCAAGCTCGGAATCGTACACCACTATCTATTTTCTATTATTTCTTTCTTCAGTTCTAGGTTTTCCCTCATTTTCTTTCAAAGAACTGGCACTAGGAGCTTTCTTTGGGCCATGGTAGCTATTTGGTAGTCACACACAATAATCAAGGGCCAAAAACAATGAATTGTTAAAAAATTTTTGTATGAACTCCTGGGATGATGTTCACTCAACTAAACAATCCACTGCGTGACAATGTCGGGGGGGTCTTGGGCGGTTAAACCCTGGGGGCACTGGTGGAGGGTCCCGTCCCAAAAGGGGGGTTTAAAAAAAGGGGGAAAAAATTTCCCAAAAAACTGCCAAAACTGAAACAATCGTAAACGAATCAATTTTCCCCATAAGAAATAATGGAAATAAATTTAATCCGTCCAAGACTTCCAAAAGTAGTTAAATAAAATATTTTTAGAACTTTGGACATTAAATAATAAATAATTTAATAAAGAATATCTAAATAAGCATGCAAATATTGAACAATAACATGTCACTTACATTTATTGAAGAGTTGTTGATGTGTGGAGGAAGTGAGGAGGGAGAAGGTGGAGTAGTATGCTAGTGTTTGGAAGGGGAATCCTTCCATTAACACTGCAGGTGGTAAGTTCTTTCTGGGGTTACTTCCCTTTTTCTTTGAATGCCACTAGGACCAGCTTGAGAGTCACTAGACCTCTTTCTAACAACAAATTTGTCCAGGGACATCTGTGTCTGGCGATTCTTTAACACATCCCTGAAATGACACACCACTGTGTCATTGTACAGGTTGCCAGCACGGCCTGCAACAGCATGGTTAGGGTGATATTCATCCATAAATGCTTGCACATCACTCCATTTGGCACAGATCTCCCTAATCCTTGAAGAAGGCACATTCTTCCATTTTTGTTCCACCTCCACCTCCTCCTCTGAACCATTGTCCTGACCTCTGCTCTCTTGTTCCAGTTGCTCTTGAAGCTCTTGCAGATCTTCAGTGGTTAGCTCTTCCTTGTGCTCCTCCACCAACTGTTCCACATCCTCACCACTCACCTCTAACCCCAAAGACTTGCCCAATTCCACAATTTCTTCCAAAACAGGCTCAGGCTCAGGCTCAGGCTCAGGGTTCTGAGGCTCAGCCCCAAAACCTTCAAAATCCCTCCCTAGGACACAGTCTGGCCACAATTTTCTCCAGGCAGAGTTCAAAGTCCTGGTAGTCACTCCCTCCCAAGCCTTACCTATAAGGTGTACACAATGCAGCATATGGAAATGGTTTTTCCAAAATTCTCTTAGGGTTATGTTCATGTTCAGGGTCACATCAAAGCACTTTTGAAACATTGCTTTGGTATAGAGTTTTTTAAAGTTGGAAATGACCTGCTGGTCCATGGGCTGGAGGAGAGAGTGGTATTAGGGGGCAAGAACTTCACTTTGATGAATTTAAACTCCTCCACAATTTTCTCTACCAAGTTTGGAGGATGACAAGGAGCATTGTCCATTATCAGGAGGCACTTAAGTGGCAAATTATTGTCCAATAGATATTTCTTCACACTGGGGCCAAACACTTCATTGAACCAATCTAAGAAAATGTCCTTTGTGACCCAAGCCTTTTGTTAGACTTCCACATCACACACAAGTTAGACTTGCTGACACCGCATCTGCCAAACACTCGGGGATTTTCAAAAAGATACACTAGTAAAGGCTTCACTTTGCAATCACCACTTGCATTGGCACAAAGCATCAACGTTAGCCTGTCTTTCATAGGCTTATGTCCTGGCTGTGCCTTTTCCTCCTGAGTAATGTAGGTCCTGTTGGGCATTTTCTTCCAAAACAGGCCTGTTTCATCACAATTAAACACTTGCTGGGGGAGGAATTGTTCAGCCTCTAGGTACTCCTGGAATTCAGGAACATATTTTTCAGCCGCACTTTTGTCAGAACTGGCTCCCTCACCATGCCTCACAACACTATGTATGCCAGTACGCTTCTTAAATTTTTGAAACCAGCCTCTGCTGGCTTTAAATTCGCTCACTTCATCACTCGTTGCAGGCATTTTCTTAAGGAGATCATCATGCAACTGCCTTGCTTTTTCACATATTATTCCCTCCGAAACAGTATCTCCTGCTAACTGTTTCTCGTTGATCCACACCAACAACAACCTTTCCACATTTTCCACCACTTGTGGTCTCTGTTTTGTGATCACAGATGCACCTTTTGCAACAACAGCTTCCTTGATTTTACTTAAATATTTCTTATCCACAATGGTAGCGATGGTAGAATAGGGTTTACCATACAGCCTGGCCAGCTCACTGATACGCACTCCACTTTCATATTTTTCTATTATCTCCTTCTTCACTTCTATCGTACATATATTTCTGTTCCTCTTTGCCACAGGCTTAGCACTAGGATCTTTCCTTGGACCCATGGTAGCTTATTTAGCAGTTGCAAGCACTAAAAACAGTGGAATAATGACAATATACTGGTATGAATGCGTGGGTGTGGGTGGGTGGTCGCTCTCGCTTGTAAACAATAGCACTGACGCTCCCTGGAGTGCGCGCTCAGCTGGGCGCCAAGCGGACAGGTCCGGTACGAATGTCGGTAACCGAAGCAAACATCGTAAACCACATACAAATTTCTTACGTTATAAATATCGGTTACCGAATATAACGTAAGGTGATTACATCGTAAACCGAGGTACCACTGTATTTATCAATTTCAACTACCCAAAATAGTGGTCAGAAAATGGCAATTTGGCCAATTTCACACAAATTTCAAACTATGCCAATTTCAAAATAGGGTCCAGAATAAACAAGACAGACATTTCTGGCACTAAAATAACATCTTCTCTGTTCGTTAGTCACATTTCCAGGCCCCTCTTACATTAATTTTGCTTTTCATTTTGAATTTTTATTCTCACAAAAATAGAAGATTTACTGTTATGTATACAACTGCATCATTGTAAAAATGGTATAAATAATATCAGAGCACTTGTGCATGAATATTAGACTCGCCAGTTGATGTGTATTGGACGCATGGTGTGATTTGTTTACTCTTGAACATCGTCAAAAATCGAACATTTTCGCTAATTTGAGCTCAATTTCAAGGTACTTGTCATTGTCAAACCAATCAAAATCATCTCTATTTCTGTAATATATCTTCCATTCTATCAAATGAGACCAAGAAAACGAGAATACATCAATAAATACCATACGAAAATAGACTGCAAAGTCGCTGTTTTAAACAAAAAACGATCTGATTTTTTTTTCTCATTATGCAGTGTGTGCTGCAGGATTTTTTTTTTATACTGCGCACACTGACCACACAGACCCATTCTTTCATATGTAGGGCTACCAGCCATTTCCCACTTAATTTGAGGCCACTAGAATTTACGCGTACTAGTACGGCACCGACCCCTGCTCGTAAAACGTACTAGTACGGCACCGACCCCCAAAGGGTTAAAAAAACTGAAAAACTTATTATGAAAAATAGGGTTACATTCCTGGAAGCCCCCAAAAGCCAAACAACTTTTTTTAGACCAACAGATCTTACAAAATAAAAGTGAATATATAATTGTAGTTCATTGTCGTGATATATTACTGCTTAAGACTACAAGTGCAATAGAAATAGTGGACCCCGACTAACTAAATAATCCATTCCAGGAGCTATTTCTCAACACGAACCTTTCGTAATTCGAACCCTTATTTCCCCCATAAGAAATAATGTAAATACAATTAATCTGTTCCACAAAAAAATATTCACTAAAAATATAATATAAATAACATTTACTTACCTTTATTGAAGAGACTTGCAGGCATCTGGAAGATAGGGAGGATGACAGGGGCAGGGTGTTAGTGGTTGGAAGGGGAATCCCCCTCCAAAAGGACGTCAGGTAATAAGTCCCTCTCTGGGGTTACTTCCCTTCTTGGTCTTTTAATGCCACTAGGACCAGCTTGAGAGTCACTAGACCCCTGCCTGGTGAAATAACTGTCCACAGTCCTCTGTTTCTGGCGACTCTTTAATAATTTCCTGAAGTACAACATGGCTCTGTCACTGAAGTGGTTGCACAGAAGGCTCATTTCAGCTTGCTCAGGGTGATGTTTTTCAACAAATGTCTGCAACTCATTCCACTTTGTACACATCTCCTTAAGCACTGAAGAAGGCACCTCCTTCTCTCTCCTTCCTCCTGTGAAGCAATAACCTCAGCTGTGGTCTGTTGCTGTTCCAGATGAAGCTCTTGCAGCTCTTCAGTTGTTAGCTCTACCCTGTGCTCCTCCACCAACTCTTCCACATCCTCACCACTCACCTCCAACCCCAGGGACTTGTCCAATTCCATAATATCTTCCACAACAAGCACAGGGTCGTCAGGGTCAGGGTCAGCCTCAAATCCTTCAAAATCCCTCTTTTCAACACAATCCGGCCACAGTGGTCTCCAAGCAGAGTTCAAAGTCCTGGAAGTCACTTCCTCCCAAGCCTTACCTATAAGCCCTATGACATGCACGATATTGAAGCGATCTTTCCAGAACTCTCTTAGGGTCAATTCAGAGTCATTGGTCACATTACAGCACTTCTGAAACACTGCTTTGGTGTACAGTTTCTTGAAGTTTGCAATGACCTGCTGGTCCATGGGCTGGATGAGAGGAGTGGTGTTAGGAGACAAGAACTTCACTCTGATGAAATTGAAGTTGTCAGGCAACAACTCTTCCAAGTTATGAGGATGAGGAGGAGCATTGTCCAGTACCAGGAGGCACTTGAGTCCCAATTTCTTTTCCATGAGGTATTTCTTCACACTAGGGCCAAACACTCCAGTCAACCATTCCTTGAAAATCTCCGTAGTGACCCATGCCTTGGTGTTAGCCTTCCAATGCACACACAATTTATTCTTGTTAACGCTGTGTTTCTTGAAGTCTCTGGGATTTTCTGAGTGATACACCAGTAAAGGCTTCACTTTAAAATCACCACTGGCATTGGCACACATCATAAGAGTTAGCCTGTCTTTCATAGGCTTGTGTCCTGGCTGTGCCTTTTCCTACTGAGTAATGAAGGTCCTGTTGGGCATTTTCTTCCAAAACAGGCCTGTTTCATCACAATTAAACACTTGTTGGGGTTCGAATTTTTCAGTGTCTACGAACCCTGGAATTCCTGCACAAATTTTTCAGCTGCACGTTTGTCTGAGCTGGCTGTCTCACCATGCCTCGCAACACTGTGTATGCCACTACGTATCTTAAACCTGTCAAACCAGCCTTTGATGGCTTTAAAATCACTCACCTCACCACTGGTTCCAGGCATTGTCTTGACAAGATCTGCGTGCAACTTCCTTGCCTTTTCACAAATTATCGCCATGGAAATACTATCACCCGCTATCTGTTTTTCATTGATCCACACCATCAACAACTTCTCAACCTCATCCACTGTTTTCGATCTATTTTTCGTTAACATATCAACCCCTTTTGCAACATTAGCTTCCTTGATCTCATTTCTCTTTGCCAGGATAGTGCCGATAGTAGATGCACTTTTCTTGTACATCCTGGCAAGCTCACTCAGACATACGCCACTCTCATATTTTTCAACAATCTCTTTCTTCAGTTCGATGGTGTTCCTCGCTCTCTTTACCACAGGGGTGCCACTAGGAAGCTTCTTTGGACCCATGGTGACTTATTTCACAGTGACAATCACTAAACTACCAAAAAATACAACAAATTTATTGTGAATGTTTGAAAGAGCGCACTGGGTAATGTTCTCTCAATGGTAAACAATGCTTGACTGGCGTCCTGCGCAGGGCAGGCAGACAGGTCTAATACGTTTCGCTACACGAGCCAATTTTCGCTACACGAGAGCGAAAAAAGCTTTCATTACACGATTTTTTTATTATATAAACCTTTCGTTAGTCGGGGGTCCACTGTAATAGTATTCTTACCTTAAATTTTGGGTGCTAGTGGTGTTGATGAGTGTGAAGAGAGTGGAGAGTTATACTGTGGCTCTACTGGGCTGAGGTGGATGGTAGAGGCTCTGGTACTGAAGCCAATGGTTGTACTCGAGTGTGCATAAATTCTGTACGTATTGGATTTCTGAGCTATTTTACCCTGCAGTACATTACACAGCTGACATTAAGGTATCAGCTGCTCTAGACACAGTTTCAGAGCACTGCTTCTAGATTTGTCAGGGTTCTCCTCCATGAAAAAGTCTAACTTTAAATCAGTCAAGTCAGTCAGTGGTGCACCTTTTTTTGTTTTTTGTTTGATCCACTCGAGCAACAAATTTTCAGTTTTATTTACTTGTTGTGATCAGTGTCATTCTTTTCATGAGATGACATCTTGGGTTATTCATTACACAAGCTCGTATATTCGCCATTCTTTTTAATTGTACGAACTGATGCTTCATTAAGGCCATAGGCCCTCACTAGATTCACCACACGTGATCCACTCTTAAGCTTGTCTAATATCTCGATTTTTTCTTCGTAACTCCTAGACTTAAACGCTTAAACCTTTTCTTGCCACTTTCAGCAACACTTTTATGCCTACTGGGTGCCATGATTGCTTGGCAGATTTAAGATATGGCAGATAAAAGATCTAAACTCAATCCACAAACAAAAAATAAACACGCGAATGAACCAGCTGGGACAAGGGTGGTGGGAGTGGTGGAGTGTGGTGGGGAATGGCGGTAGGTCTCCCCATTGATTCAATGGTCTAATCCACAGCCAGGCAGAGTGTATCCCACGGGCAATGCGCGCTCCAAATTTTTTCCCGTCCCACAAACTGAACCGTGAAGTTAATTTTAAGAAGGGTTATACAAAATATGCCGCAATTCTTCAATAGTGCTATAACCAAAATGTACCAAACAAAACCGTGTTAAATGACGGTCTACTGTACTTTCAGAGTTGCATCTTTTGATCCTTGTTACACCTATATTCAAATGGAATATGAAGATTTCTGCATCTTTTCCTTAACCCTTAAACGGTCCAAACGTATATAGTACGTGTATACGTTAGTACTGCTACTGCCCCAAACGTATATATACGTTTTATTTTTTCCTGCCTCCAAATTTGGCATGATTAGTCCGAGATGCCTGGTCAGCATAGAATGGGTCTTAACACTCGGTGTGCGCCATATTAAAAAAATCTGGGACCACTTAATGCCTTGTGGGAGCACCAGTTAAATTGAGCGCCAGCTAGAGCAAACAGCGTGGCAAACACCAAGGATTCACTGATGTCATGTCATATTAACACTCCCTTTTAAGTGGAAAGTGATGTCGGCAGGCTGGCTGCCTGCCTGGCCACCTGGCTGGTCAGCTGGCACCTGATTGGCTGTCTATCTGTTCTGTATCTGTCTTCTGTATCTGTCTGTCTCTATCTGTCTCTAGCTCACAGGAACACATACGTAAATACAATTATACATAGTGTAAATTACCTAGGATAACTAAAAATCAATACAAAGTGATATAATGTGCTTGTGATCTGCATAATACCAGTTGGTTTGAGCTACTCTGAGACAAGCAGACAGAAAGGAGACGACACACAGGTAGACAGAAAGACAGACAGACAGACAGATACAGACAGGTTTGTGTAACAAATAAAGGGAATCAATGTAAGCTCATCAAATGTCATCACTGTAATTACTGGACTGATATCATTATTATTATTATTTGAGTACAATTTCAGTACCTAATATTAGTGTCAGAACAAGAACTACTATAAATTGTAATTATCAGAACATAAAAATTATATAAAATAATAAAAAAAAAAGATAAAAAGGTATATCGGCAAAATTCTGCAAGTGGCAGGACTCTGTTGCTGTCAGGTGAGCATCCAGTGCCAACTTCTCTGCCTCATATCTTGGTAAGTACTGACCCTAAAATTTTTTTTATCCTATAACACTTAAAAAAAAAAAAATGTGCTCTTTATTTTTTTTTTTTTTTTCAAAATACTATTCGGGGCACTGGGCGAGCGAACGTATACTATATATGTTTGGACCGTTTAAGGGTTAAATGCAGTTCACTGACAAAATTTAAAATTATTTGTCACGTTTAGTATTTGCCAATTTCATTGTGTGTATGGGAAGAGGCTAGAGGGGGTGATAAGGCTTGTCACAGTAGAACAAAAAATGTGTGGGATTGAGTAAATTTAGAATGGCTAGTTGCATGGAGCATGTATGTGGAGGCTCTCATGCATGTTCTACTGTCTTTTCCATTCTCTCTCTATATGAAGGGGCAGCTTTTCCTGTGCTCATACCTGGTACATAGCTTGTCATTATCTGTTAAGTAAGCAAGGTTCATTATCTATACAATAAATTGCTGTTTTTTGTACTTTGCTTCACTGAAAAAATAGCATAATATATGTTCATTTTATTTCATATATAAGGAACATTTTTAATGTTAATTCAGATGTGATTATTTAAAATTAATTTATTTTAATACAGTATGTATATTTTTTAAATTAATATATTCTTTTACAGTTGGTAGCAGGTGGGAAAGCTTTCTTCACACAATTAATTTACTGTATTACTAACATAACTGATATGTATTACAAGTACACTATACTAAAAATTGTATGCCACTAGTAGATGCTCTTTCATACCATTTAATAATTGCATTGTAATACTAACATGGCTTTAATAATGATAATTAAAAGTAATAATCTGTTTTACCCTTGCTCTACATAAAATATTGGGTGTTAGTGCATGAGTTGACAAAGCCTCACGAGATTCAGATATACTCAAATACCAATGTGAATCTCGTGAATTTTTTTATATCCTGGAGCAATGTTTCTCAAAGTGGTCGCTGTATAACCCCTGTGGTTTAGCGCTTCTATTTGATTATAATAATAATAAATAATTCTCAAAGTGGTAGTCTGTGAACTGCTACTGGGCCATAGGCTGCTAATCACCAGTCCGCAGCATCACTGGTTTGCAACCAGCTACAGTAAATAAGAACGGGCTAACTTTTCACACTAGTCATGGTTAGGCATTTTAAAATGAATGTTAAATAACTATTATTGCTATGGTTTTCATAAGAGAATGAAATTTTTTTTTTTAATATCTTCAAGGAAAATGTATAATCTTCCAAATACATAGTCTTATTTTGATATTCCAAAGTTGCAACCCAATACCAATCCCTGGTACTCTGAAAAACAAATTGCCAGTCTGCCACATCAGTTAGTTTGAGAAGCACTGTCCTAGAGGATAATTCATTTTCATTAGACTATTAACCAACTAACATTTGCTCAACATTGGAAACAAAACAGACCGAGAAGATCGGAGTTTCCCCACACACGTGGGTGAAGAGTTTGCCCACCGCCACAACATGTATTTCATTGAGACTTCTGCTAAAGAAGCTGACAATGTAGAAACTGTTTATTAAATCGCAGGAGTTTACACAGGTAACAGCACCCAATATTAGCCATATATTTTGTATTAAAAAGTGTAAACCATTGATTTTTTTAATACTGAGCATTACTTTTGTAATACTGAGCATTACTTTTTGTAATACTGAGCATTACTTTAGTAATACTGAGCTTACTTTTGTAATACTGAGCTTTATTTTTGAATACTGAGCTTTCTTTTGTAATCTAGCTTTATTTTTGTAATACTGACTTTATTTTTGTAATACTGAGCTTTACTTTTGTAATACTGAGTTTATTTTTTAATACTAAGCTTTACTTTTGTAATACTGGCTTTATTTTTGTAATACTGAGCTTTACTTTTGTAATTGGCTTTACTTTTGTAATACTGAGTTTACTTTGTAATCTGAGCTTTACTTTTGTAATACTGAGCTTTATTTGTAATACTGAGCTTTACTTTTGTAATACTGGTTTATTTTTTTGTAATCTGAGCTTTACTTTTGTAATACTGAGCATACCATTTTTGAAAGTGTTTTCCTTTTTATTCCATGGTAAGTAACCCTAATAAAAAAGGACTATCATCCACATGTCCATAAATTTAAAGAAAAATTTAAAAAAATGCCAACAGAAGAACTAAAGTATCCTTCTATATACCTAATATAGTACTGAACAGTGCACACAGGTCACAGATATACCCTAATAAATGTTGAAAATAAAGGTTAAAACACAATTTACGTAGTATTTTTCCCTTTTTGAGTCATTCTGGGGCCGTTGTACTGAGGCCACCGTACCAAGGCTCGTGGGACGAGGCAGTCATATCAGTTACAGTGGCCCCTCGTTCCCGAACATAACCGTTCCAGGAGCTTGTTCTTAACACGAAAAATTTCGAAAGGCGATTTAATATTTCCCATTAGAAATAATGGAAGTATAATCCGTTCTTGCTGTCAGGAGACATGACAAAATACAGTGGACCCCGAGTTTCGTAAACCCGGAAATCGACATTTATGTAAGTATAATATTTTAAGTGCTTGTGGAAAAGTATTTTTGGGGTCTGGAAATAGACAACCTACGTGACATTTTTCCTTAAGGGAGTAAATTCGTTGTAATGGCACTTGAGCAGATTTTGGGAGTGAATTTTTTACGAAACTCGGGGGTCCACTGTAGTACTTCACTATGAAGCTATTATCAACTCGACAGCTTATTTATCTATCACAATTCATCTAATATGACATAATAAACAATATAAATAACATAAAAACCTATATACACTCTAGAATGGATAAAATATGTACATGTATGTCATTACAAGTAGTAGGTTGGTAGACAGCAACCACCCAGGGAGGTACCGTCCTGCCAGGTGACTGTGAAACAGAAACCTGAAACTGTTTAAAGATGGTAGGATTGCTGGTGTCTTTTCTGTCTCATAAACACGCTGGAAAACAGGTATATCTAGCTACTTCTACTTACATTTAGGTCAATACACTGGCATACACATGCATTTTATATATATCAACATCTAGGTTTTTTTTCTTTTTCTTATAGCTCTTGTTCTTTTTATTTTCTCTATTGTCCATGGGGAAGTGGAAAAGAATCTTTCCTCCGTAAGCATCGTGTCGTATGAGGCGACTAAGATGCCGGGAGCAATGGGCTATAAACCCTTCTCCTGTACAAATCTACTAAAACGAGAAGAAGAAAAACTTTAAAATTTGGGGTTTTCTGAATGTGCGTGGATGTAGTGCGGATGATAAGAAAGAGATGATTGCCGATGTTATGAATGAAAAAAATTGGATGTCCGGCCTAAGCGAAACAAAACTGAAGGGGGTAGGCGAGTTTCAGGGGGAGAAATAAATGGATAAAGTCAGGAGTATCTGAGAGAGTTAGAGCTAAGGAAGGGGTAGCAATAATGTTGAAGGATCAGTTATGGAAGGAAAAGAGGGAATATAAATTGTAAATTCAAGGGGTTATGTGGATTAAAATAAGGGGCGGATCGAAAAGTGGGTCATAATAAGCGTGTATGCACCTGGAGAAGAGGGAGGTAGGGAGAGAGAGAGATTTTGGGAGATGTTAACAAATGATAGGAACTTTTAAACAAATGAGAGAGTAATTGTGGTAGGGGACCTAAATGCTAAAGTGGGAGAAACATGCAGAGAGGGTGTAGTAGGTAGTTTGGGGTGCCAGGTGTAAATGATAATGGGACCCTTTGATTGAACTTTGTATAGAAAGGGGTTTAGTTATAGGTAATACATATTTTAAGAAAAAGAGGATAAATAAGTATACAAGATATGATGTAGGGCGTAATGACAGTAGTTTGTTGGACTATGTATTGGTAGATAAAAACGTTTAGTAGACTTCGGATGTACATGTTTTAGGGGGCACAGATAACAGATCATTTTTAGTTATAGCTAAGGGGGGTAAAAAGGGAGAGGGATACAAGGAAAATAGAATCAGTAAAAAAGGGGAAGGTTTATAAACAAAAGGGGGGGCAGTTGGGTAAGAAAAAACAACTTTGGGGATAGATGGGCTAGTGGGGGTAGGCAATGGGGTCAAAATGTGGGGTAGATTTAAAAAAGTAGTGTTAATTTCGCAGAATTTGTGGTTACAGGCGGGGGGGGGGGGGGGAAGAAAGCTTTGGGGGAATGATGATTAAAGACATGTAAGGAAAAATTAGATATGAGGGTTTTTTTCAAAAAAAGAAGTGATGCAAGGGGGAAGAGAATGGAGGGGAAAAAAAAGGGTTAAAAAAGTGGTAAGCAATGAAAAAAGGGGAGAGAGGGGGAAGTTATGAAATTTTGGAAAATAAGAAAAAAATTTTGGAATGAGATTAATGTTGAGGAACCTAAGAAAAATGGATTTGACAGTTAAAAATAGGAGAGGAGAGTTATTAAATGGAGAGTTAGAGGTATCGGGGAAAATGGAGAGAATATTTTGAGGATTTGTTAAAGTTGATGAAGACAGGGAAGTTTTGATTTCGTGTGTAGGGCAAGGAGGAATAACATCTTTTTAGGGGTGTGGAAGAGCCAGGTTTTGGGGGTAGAGGAAGTTCGTGAGGGGAGTGGGGAGAATGAAAGGGGGGAAGGCAGCTGGGATTGATGGGATAAAGATAGAAATGTTAAAAACAGGTGGGGGTATAATTTTGGAGTGGTTGGTCTTTTTTTTAATAAATGTATGGAAGAGGGTAAACCTAGGGTTGGAGAGAGCGTGTATTGTTCCTTTGTATAAAGGCAAAGGGGGCAAAAGAGAGTAAAAATTATAGGGGGTGTTTGTTGAGTGTACCGGGGGTAGGTAAATTATTATTGAAAGAATTAAGAGAAAAAAGAAAGCAGGATAGGAGATGAAAAAGGGGGCTTTTTTGGAAAGGTAGGGGGTGTGGGAGACCAAGTGTTTACAGTGAAAAATAGGTGAACAGTATTTGGGTAAGGGTAAAGATGTTTTTGTGGCTTTTTGGGGTTTTTGGGAAAAAGGGGATGATAGGGTAGATAGGGGGCAATGTTAAAAATGTTGCAGGTGTATGGAATAGGAAAGGGGTTACTGAAAGCAGTGAAGAGTTTTTTTGAGGATAGTGGGGGGTTTGGGTTTGAGTGTAGGGGGGGGAAGGGACTATTTCCCAAAAGTGGGGCCCTTTGGGGCAAAAATTTATGTCACCGTGGTTGTTCAATATATTTATAGATGGGGTTGTAAGAGAAGTGAATGCGAGGGTCTTGGCAAAAAGGGTTTGGGGTAAAAGATAAAGAATCAAATACAAAAATGGGGGTTGTCACAGTTGCTTTTTGCTGATGACACTGTGCTTTTGGGGGATTTTTGGGAAAAGAAGCTGCAGAGGTTGGTGGATGAATTTTGGTGTTAAAAAAAAAGAAAATTGAAAGTGAATATAGGAAAGAGAAGGTGATGAGGATAACAAAATGAATAGGGGAATAAATTTTGGGTATCAGATTGGGGGGAGAGATGAGGAGGGTGAATGTATTCAGATATTTGGGAGTGGACATGTCGGGGGATGGGTCTATGAAGGATGAGGTGAACTTTGGGAAATTTATGAGGGGAAAAGGGTGAGTGGGGCACTGGGGTCTGTGGAGAAAAAAACCCTTTTCCATGGGAAATAAAGAGGGGGAAAGTATGAGAGTATAGTTATACCAACGCTCTTATATGGGTGAAGATGGGGGATGAATGTTGCAACGAGGGGGAAGGCTGGGGGGTGGAGATGTCATGGGCTGAGGTCAATGTGTGGTGTGAATATAATTTCAGAGAATTTGGGGTTTGGGAAAATTTGGAGGAGGTGCGGGGTTACCAAAACGATTGTCCAAAAGCTGGGGGAGGGGTTTTTGAGGGGGGGTTTGGGCATGTAGAGAGAATGGGAAAGAGACAGAGTGACTTTGAGAGTGATAAATCTGTAGTGGGGGGAAGGGGGGGAGGGGTCGGCCCAGGAAAGGTTGGGGGGAGGGGGAAAATTTTTTGTGCGAGGGGGTTGGGCCTTTCCCGCAAGCCCTTTTGAGCGATTTGATAGGAGGAATGGAGGCATATGGTTTTTAATACCCTTTACGGGCTGTTTGGGGTGTGGGGCAAAGTAACATTTATGAAGGGGGTTTAGGAAAACCAAAAGGGCCGGGCTTGAGTTCGGGGATGGGGGTACAGGGGGGACTCCAAGGAGGGGTGTTAATGTTTTGGGTTTTTTAACTGTAGTGTAAAAACACCCTTTTGGCAAGACAGTGATGGAGTGAATGATGATGAAAGCCTTTTTGGGCCCCCGGTGGGAATCGGCCGATTTTTAATAAAAAAAAAAGTCATTACAAAAAGTGGTGGTTGGGGAGGGGTGGTAAAGGGTTTCTTGGGCCAGCTATGAAAAAATCTTCCCATTTTTTTCCTCCTTCAGACGTGTTTGTTTAAGAGAAAAGGGGTTTTTAATGCTAACGATTTGATCACTTCCAGCGGCTTCACGGGTGAAAGAAAAACATTGTTAGGCTGGTAACAGCAACAACAACTGGTTTGTTTAAAAACTCCAGAACCTTCATTTAACTTTGTTTACCACCCCGCACTTACTTAAACTGCCCCCACCACCGCCCCCCCCCCTCCCACTGCCTTTCACCCTTAATGAACAAAACCCCAAAACCCTTTTTAAGTGAAATGTCTGGGTGAGCGTGAGGGTATTGTTCTCTAGAGTGTAAACAACGCGGGACTGGCTCTCACGCCTGCGCATTGAGGCACCCAAGTGCCTGGGCGGACAGGTCTCGGACGCACTTGTTTGAATTGTGATATTTTGTTCGCATGGCGATATCGATTTTCTTGTTCTAATGACGATATGTTCTATTGCCGAGCGTTGAATAGCAGGGGTCCACTGTATATCATTAACCTTCTTAAGATGTGTACATAATTTGTGTATTATGGTGCTACCTCTAGTTCACATTATGAGATTCTTGAAACCACAATGTAATATTTAGCAGATGCTAAAAATAAGGAGTTAATTTTCTTCATTATTGTCTTATTGCCTTATCATATTAATATTTATCTTTATCCTTTTCATTATCTTTTCATTCCCTAAAGTTTATCCCCAAATATTAAAACACTATTTCTTCATTTTTTCCACATTTTCTGAGTGTACCATAACATGGCTATCTCGCTACCACTGAGTGAATGTACCATAACGTGTGTCTCAGCTACCACTGAGTGTACTATAACATGACTATCTTAGTTATCAACCAGCTTCCAGCACTGTATTTTTAATGCACCTTTGTTTATTATTCAGGTCATTATTCTTCCTTTGTATTTTGATGTGTGTGTGTCAGCATATACAGTGGACCCTCGGTTTTCTTTGAAAATTCTTTCCAGAATGCTGTTTGAGTGCGCTTCAACGAATTTATTCCCATAAGGACAAATGTAAATTAGATTAGTCATTTCAGCCCCCAAAAAATACACTTACAAAAGCTCTTACAAAAATACACTTACATAATTGTTCGAGTTTGGAGGTGAACGAAAACCGAGGGTCCACTGTACTTGATCTCCTGAGATGACCGGGTTATTGAGAGGGTCACCATTTTCTTGCCACTAGCATTTGCAAATTTCTAGGTTAAAGTCAAATTAACAAAAAATATATATATGGTTTTTATTTGCTTTCATAGTTCATTGTTTAGAAATTCAACAACACACCTTTAATTTTAATAAATTTTGACAGATGATTGTTTATTTTTTTAACACTGGTTTGTCTCCCAAAAGGTGAGATGACTTGAAAGAAATACTTTCAATATCACTCACCCCATCATTGTTCTTGCCAGAGGTATGCCGACATTACAGCTCAAATGCACCCCCACCCACCAAACCACCCCACCCACACCCCCACCACCACCACCACCACACACCCCCCACCACACACCACCACCCACCATACATACTTTATTACATGTAAACTGCAGTTTGCATATTACACAAATGTTACACAGAAAGTGGGATACCCTGGGACTCAACCCTGTGTCCAAGGGCAAAGGTAAAAGTTACACACTCTTAAGTAAATTTAGGCCACCTAAGGCTATCCCAGTCAAAACAGAAAGTGCTAAACCAGCAGTTATTACTCCAGTGGGTTGGTTATCAGAGTTTACACAAAACTCCTAGCTAAGAAAATATAAATTTTAAGATTAACAATATATACATGTTATGTTATTTTCCCTTACTTTATCATCAAGGTTCTCCTACATGTACTAGTGTGGGGGTTTAACTTACTTAAAGGTCTTATAGGCTGGTTGATACTTACACTCATGATTCTCTGCTGCATCTGAAACCTTCACCAGTCCTCTCACTGGGTTATTTAAACCACCATTATAGAAATAATTCTATATTGTTGTATTTAACATTACACCAATCATATTTCACAACATTTACCCATAGCAGAAACAAGATCCACTTTGCCACAATTAACACACTTTTCCTCAGCATTTCTTTAACCCCCAGTGTCTTGACAAACTGTAAATCACAGAATATCATGGTAACATCGATCTACAGCACACCTCTTACCCTTGGCACACAATTCTGCCCAGAAAACAAAAATAAGATAAGAGAGAGCCACCCATTAAACTTCCTGCAGCCATCTTGGGAAGTGAGAGAGAAGGAAGGAGGAGTTCTAAGCCCTCCCACTCCAAAACAAACAATGAAAATCACAAGACTGTCGCCTTACACATATGCACCCACAATACATCTTATTTATTTACAATGAGACATGCAACTTTATAAACTACTTATTTCAATGTGTATTTATAACTTATTTTATTGAGAAAATCAGATTTAACTCGGCTTCTTCTAGTCTAAAAGAGTAGCCTGCCTTCTTGACATTTAAGCAGTAATTTGATTAATTCAATATAATTAGGTATTCATGTTATTAATTACATCAATACATGTTGGGTCCTATAGCCCCATAACAATACATCTCCAGGAACACCTCATATTTCTCTTAGCCTAAACACCCCAATAAAAGTACACAAGGAGCTGGCGACTGGAGCGCCACACAAAACAGACATGTGTCCTATGGGGTCGGTGCCCAAGAGCTGGCCCCACTCTCCACCCAAGACCATCTCATCCTATTTCCTCAGTCCACATTATCCCGCCGCCCCGACCATATCAGAGCCCAGGGGAGCGACTGGTAAACAATAAAAGTGCCTATGGCTTGAGTTGGATAAACAAAAGGAGTACAACAGTACAAAACTTATCTTAACTAGGTGGGCTGGCCAGCCTCTCACCCATGCTGCTGCCACATGACTCCCAAAACAAGCCACCCATGCTTACCATGCTATCCACATACATGTGGAAAGTAAATCCCGAGGTTTCATTACATTTCCCAGTTTAAATTATTTTACAGTACCCACAAAATGCCTAGTATTTTTCTAAAATTATGGGGGATATTTATCCATAGTTCATACATTATGATTTACAGTTATGTCAGTTCATAAAATTTATGGCACACTTTTCCACTATATATAATATTACAATGCCATGCAGAAACCTGCATAACAACAAAGAAATAAAATTTTGATTTTCATTGAATTTTTTTTGACTCGAACCCACTACTGCCACCACCACCCACCATACACTGCCGCCACCACCACTTTCCCACCATCCATCCCCATCCACCATTAATACAACTGTTGCTTCATAATTCTTAAGCTAGTCATAAGTTTGCCTAAGACACTCTAATATAGAAACTGTATTATGCCAATACATCACCTTTACCATTAATATATAAACTAATTGTTAAATTCTTAAACTAATTATTAAATTCTTAAATGTTTAAATTCCAGTACCTCAATTTTGTAAACCTAGTTAATCACTACAATTACCTAACCTTACTATCTGTATAATCATTGTGTCGCTATTGAGTAAGACCTATCATAAGACTGCCTGAAAAGCCTAGGCATACCTAGGCATATTATTGGCCATCTTGTAATATCTACTTCATAAAATGTATAATTATAAGTACACCCCACCTTGTATATTACCAGAAATAAAGAATTTGAATTTGAATTACCATCTACTTGCATCCACCACTGCCACCACCCACCTCTGTCACCTCCCATCCACCACTACCACCACCCTATTTACCATCCACTACCACCCTCATTCACCATCCGCTACCACCCTCATTCACCATCCGCTACCACCCTCATTCACCATCCGCTACCACCCTCATTCACCATCCGCTACCACCCTCATTCACCATCCAGCTACCACCCTCATTCACCATCCGCTACCACCTCTCATCTCACCATCCGCTACCACCCTCATTCACCATCCGCTACCACCCTCATTCACCATCCGCTACCACCCTCATTCACCATCCGCTACCACCCTCATTCACCATCCGCTACCACCCTCATTCACCATCCGCTACCACCCTCATTCACCATCCGCTACTCACCCTCATTCACCATCCGCTACCACCCTCATTCACCATCCGCTACCACCCTCATTCACCATCCGCTACCACCCTCATTCACCATCCGCTACCACCCCTATCCAACACTGCCACCCACATCCACCCTCTTCCACCCATTAACATATTTCGGCAATTTCAGCTAAAAAAAAAAAGTTGGCCGGACACATGGAAGTGTCGGACGAAATGGAATTAAGTCCATAATCCTGGATTTTGTTTGTTGATGTTTTTATTAATGATAACTTGTAAATATTTTTTTTATCTGATAATTTTTTAACAGTTGCATTCATATTGTGTACATACCTTGTATGTACCTTGTATGTATAAAGAACTGGCATTAATTTGGCAAAGACTGATGAAATTATTTACGTTGTGTTATCTGCGAGTGTTAGATGGGGGGTGGAAGATAAGAGGGTTGGTGGGGGGATGGATAGCCACCAGCCAGTGAGGGACACAGTCCTTCAAGAGAGGGAAAGACAGGACGGTGGAAGTCTTAGCTCAGTGCCACAAAGGAAGGCTTCTCCATTCTTCATTTTTTTTTTTTTCGCCGAGATTGTCAGTGATCTGTACTGTAGATTTATTATTTACGTTGTGTTGGGTGGAGGGATTGATTAGGCAGGGAGGTGGGTGGGTGGGTGTGGGAGCCAGGAGAGATGTTCCTGTTCATTCATCTGTCTCCACTATCTTCACACACAGCTGTACTCTCACATTCACTCGCCTACTCGCCCCCCTTTCTCACATTCACCCACCTAACTACCTACCCAGGTACATACCCACCTATGCTCACACAAACATACACTTATACCCACCTCTCACACCAACCCTCTCATGCACCCACTTATCCACTCCTACACCAACCCTCACCCATTGAACAGCAAAAGACCAAGAGTATGATGACAGCAACAGAGCAATGGTGGATACACTAGCTGAGGTAGCCAGAAGGGGCCACATGGGTAGGGCAAGTTACTCGTCATTGGGGGATTTCAGTCACAAGGAGATTGAGAAAACCTAGAGCCACATGGTGAACCAGAAGTGTGGAGGGCTAAGATACTGGAGGCATCCTAGCCCTCATGCACCAACATGTTAGGGACACAACCGGGGAGAAAGAGAGCAGAGAACATGTACCAGCAAGGCTTGACCTCGTATTCACCTCGAACAGTTCAGACATAGGGATATTCGCATGAAAGGCCTCTTGATGCTAGTGATCACGTGGTCCTTGGTTTCAATACCTTGTAGAGTTAACTGTGAAGAATGAAACAGCAAACTTTAAAAAGGGATTAGACAGGTATGAGGCAATTCCTGAATGAGATGCAGTGGAAAAGAGAGCTAAAGGGAAAGGTAGCACATAAATGAAATAATGGAACACATGACCACAAAGTGCAGGAAGCAGAGAAGTTCATACCAAAGCAGAAACGGACTGGTCATATGGGCATTTGGGGAATGCCTGGTGAGGCTGCTGGGCTGGGGTAAAAAAAAAACTGAAAAAATGTCATGAAAAACTGAAGTCATAGTCGCTGCACAAAGATTGAAACGAAAATGGAGCACACCTTAGCTGAGCAGTGAAAACACGCCTCTGCCCGGGCTGGTTTTAAGACCAAGGGGCAACAGAAACAATGCAAAGACCAGAGTGAGCCTGTGGTTTACTTGGAGGTGCAAAGATGTCAAAGCCAAGTGTGCTAGAGCATGGAAATAGTAAATAGTATAGAAGGCAAAAGACTCGAGAAAACAAGGAGTTGAGCCGAAGAACCAGAAATGAATATGCGTGGATAAAGAAAGGCCCAGTGGCAATACGAGAATGACATAACATCAAAAGCCAAATCTGAACCAAAGTTGCTATACAGTCGCATCCGGAGGGAAACAACACTCGAGGACCAGATAATCAGGCTGAGGAAGGAAGTAGGGAAGCTCACAAAAAGTGACCTGGAATTATGTGAAGAGCTCAGCACAAGATTTAGAGGTATTCACAATGGAGACAGAAAGGCTTCCAGTAAACCAAGGCGGTAGGGTACATCAGCAAGTGCTGAACACACTGCACACAACCAAGGAGGCGAAGAAACTCCTAGGTGAACTAGATACCTTGAAGGTAGTGGGCCCAGATAACATTTTTCCATGAGTCCTGAGAGAGGGAGCAGAGGAACTGTGTATGCTGCTAGCAGCAGTCTTCAGTAAATCTGTAAAAACAGGGCAACTGCCTGAGGTGTGGAAGACAGCAAACATAGTTCCAATTTTTAAGAAAGGAGACACTTACAGCCATGTTTCTGTAAGACATAAAACATCGAGAAAACTTATTTAGAACTTCAATGTTAACATGCATGATTTTATTTCTTATGCAGTAGGGCCCCACTTGTACGGCAGGTTAGGTTCCAGGCTACTGCTGGAAAGCAGACATCTGCAGAAAGCAGAATGCCATTTTTTCCACTTATAAATGCATATAAATGCCAGATAATCTAGGTAGTAGGTTGGTGGACAGCAACCACCCAGGGAGGTACTACCGTCCTGCCAAGTGAGTGTAAAACAAAAGCCTGTAATTGTTTTACATGATGGTAGGATTGCTGGTGTCTTTTTTCTGTCTCATAAACATGCAAGATTTCAGGTACATCTTGCTACTTCTACTTACACTTAGGTCACACTACACGTTCATGTACAAGCATATATATACACCCCTCTGGGTTTTCTTCTATTTTCTTACTAGTTCTTGTTCTTATTTCCTCTTATCTCCATGGGGAAGTGGAATAGAATTCTTCCTCCGTAAGCCATGCGTGTCGTAGAAGCACTAAAATGCCAGGAGCAAGGGCTAGTAACCCCTTCTCCTGTATATATTACTAAAAATGTAAAAGGGGAAACTTTCGTTTTCATTTTGGGCCACCCGTTCGGTGGGAAACGGCCACGTGTTGAAAGAAGAAGAAATGCCAGATAAGTTTACACTAACTTATATTAAGTTATAATAGGACTAGCATTAAAAAACACAATAAAAAGTAAAATACATACACAGTACATTCATTACTTACTGTAAAATATTTGTAGTCTTAATGTAGGGCGAGAGGTGAGTAGTACTTATTTGTAGGAAGTCCGGTGTAGGTAGCCCTGGCTCCCCATCCCAAACTTAACCCTTTGGGGGTCGACAGGCCTTCTCAGGAAAGTGTTCCTGGGGTCGAAAAATTTTTGGAAAAAAAAAAATTAATTTTTTCTTATGAAATGATAGAGAATCTTTTTCCGATCATAACGCCACCAAAATTATGAAATTTGATCGAAAACTAACGGAATTATGCTTTCGCGAAGTTGGCGGTAGCCATGACACTTACGCATCGGCGATTTTGCCCACTTTGAGCCCTCTTCGACAAATTCCACTGTTTCAGTCTCCTAAAATTATAGCTATTTCGCTAGAACTCCATTTCTTCTATCGATTGAGTACAAGAAACCGCCTATTTACCAATATCATCTACCCAAAATAGTGGACAGAAAATGGCAATTTTCCAATTTCACACAAATTTCAAACGATGCCAATTTCAAAATAGGGTCCAGAGTAAACAAGGCAGACATTCCTGGCACTAAAATAACATGTTCTCTATTCATTAGTCACGTCTCCAGGCCCCTGTTCCATTACTTTTGCTTTTCATTTTGAATTTTTATTCTCACAAAAAATAGAAGATTTACTGTTATGTATACAACTGCATCATTGTAAAAATGGTATAAATAAAATCAGAGCACTTGTGCATGAATACAAGACTCGCCAGTTGATGTGTATTGGAGGCATGGTGTGATTTGTTTACTCTTGAACATCGTCAAAAATCGAACATTTTCGCTACTTTGAGCTCAATTTCAAGGTACTTGTCATTGTCATACCAATCCAAATCATCTTTATTTCTGTAATATATCTTCCATTCTATCAAATGAGACCAAGAAAACGAGAATACATCAATAAAAACCATACGAAAATCGACTGCAAAGTCGCTGTTTTAATCGAAAAAAACGGTCAGTTTTTTTTCTCATTATGCAGTGTGTACTGCAGGATTTTTTTTATACTGCGCACACTGACCACACAGACCCATTCTTTCATATGTATGCCTACCAGACGTTTTCTGCTTAAATTGAGGCCGCTAGAATTTGGGCGTACTAGTACGGCACCAACCCCTGCTCGTAAAACGTACTAGTACGGCACCGACCCCCAAAGGGTTAATATACGATACTTAAAGCAGCCCAGAGAGATAAAATACACATACAGTACACTCATTGCACTGGTCTGCATGATTTTTTTTATTGACTATGGTATCACTTTTGGTATATATATGGAAAAATAGTGATTCATTGTGTTTTTATTCATCTCTTATCACATCAGGTTGTCAAGTTATATGGAAACGTTGCTTTTCCTTTTTCATATAACATAAGTAAATGAGAAAGTGGTATATTACCAATTAAAATGCTTACCTTATATTGAATTAAATGTTAAATCTAATACAATTGGCCAGTGTCCAAATGTCAAAAACTTACGCAAATATGAAGACACTAATACAGTGGACCCCCGGTGTTCGTGATGCTCCAAACTCGAACAATTATGTAAGTGTATTTTGTAAGGGCTTTGTAAGTGTATATTTGGGGGTCTAAAAGGACTTGTCTAATTTACATTATTCCTTATGGGAATAAATTCGTTTGTAACAGCATTTGAACAGCATTCTGGAACGATAAATCACGAACACCGGGGGTCCACTGTATCTGCAATCAAATACGTACTACCAGAATCAGTTTTCTCATTTGTGGTGATTTAAAAGTTATTGCTCTTCTACTAGGTCTTCAAGGCAGATACACCAAGTATCCCTGTTTTCTGTGTCTTTGGGATAGTAGGGCAGACAGCCAGCACTATGAACAAAGACTGGCCACCAAGAACCAGCTTCTTACTACATCCTTTCCTTAATATATCCTTACCTCACCTATGGTATTGTGCCTGGGGATCAACCACAGCCAACCACCTTAAACCTTTGATAACCCAACCAAAAGCTGCTGTGTGGTTGATTACCAGTTCCACAGGGGTCAGTCCTAGGACCAGTGCTGCTGTTCCTGGTATATGTGAATGACATGACAAGGAATAGACTCAGAAGCATCCCTGTTTGCAGACGATGTGAAGTTAACGAGGAGAATTCAGTCGGAGTAGGATGAGGCAGGACTACAGAGGGATCTGGACAAGTTGCAAGCCTGGTCCAGAAATGGCTCCTGGAGTTCAACCCCACCAAGTTCAAAGTCATGAAGATCGGGAAGGGCAAAGAGCCGCACACAGAGTACAGTCTTGGGGGCCAAAGACTACAAACCTTATTCAAGGAAAAGGATCTTGGAGTGTGTATAATACTGAGCACATCTCCTGAGGCGCACATCAACCAAATAACTGCTGCAGCATATGGGTGACTGGAGAACCTAAGAATAGCATTTCGACATCGGTAAGGAGTCATTTTGGACCCTGTACACCGTGTACATCAGGCCAATATTGGAGTATGCAGCTCCAGTTTGGAACCCTCATATGGCCAAGCATGTCAGGAAACTAGAGAAAGAGCAAAGGTTTGCGACGAGACTAGTCCCGGAGCTAAGGGGCATGTCCTACAAGGAGAGGTTAAAGAGAACTTGACCTGACGACACTGGAGGACGGGGAACATGATAACGACATATAAAATACTGAGAGGAATCGACAAGGTGGACAGACAGGATGTTCCAGAGATGGGACACAGCAACAAGGGGTCACAATTGGAAGTTGAAACTCAGATGAGTCACAGGGATGTTAGGAAGTATTTCTTCAGCCATAGTTGTCAGGAAGTGGAATAGTCTGGAAAGTGAGGTAGTGGAGGCAGGTACCATACATAGCTTTAAGAAGAGATATGATAAAGCTCATGGAGCAGGGAGAGACTAGACCTAGTGCCCCCCCCCCCACACACACACACTCTCTCTTTCTCTCTCTCACACTTTTCTAATTTGGCTTGTGCCCCCCACCTGACATTCTTCCCACAGTGTGTTGGTGGTGTGTGTAATTACCTATTTGTAGCTACAGTGCTAAGTTGGTGTCACATCTTTGGCATTTCATCTGTAATATGATTTTTTTTTTTAATTTCAAGTGGTGGTAGCATTTATACCTCTTGTAATCATTTCATTGTATTGTTCTATCACTGTTTCCAAATTATTATTATTATTATAATCAAAAGAAGTGCTAAACCAACTGTTTCCAAAGAAGAACAAGAAGAGCTTCCTAGTATCCCTTCAATGTGTGTGTCTAGTTTTGAGTTATGGCCTCTTGTCCCTGTTGGCGATAATACAAAATTTTATGTTCTTTTTCATTTTATAATCTCGTATATGGTTGTCATGCTTCCTCTTTTTCTCCTGTTAACCAGTGAGGGCAATTAGTGCTTTTCACTTTGTAACTCCTGTTTATTTTTATTTTGGTGGCTTATTTGAAGTTTATCTTAAGTCTTTTAGTAACTTATCCATATGTTAAAGTTAGGAAACTATACCACCACTGTATCCCATTCATATGTCTAAAAGCCATTTTCAAGTTGGCTGGTGTAGCACACACTAAATAAGATTGTATTGTAGTCTTACAGCAGTAGTCTTTGTGGTTGATGACTTCTAGGTCCTCTTTGTCAAATGTCTGAGGAATGGGTGGTAATTTAGTATACAATCTTATGAAGGGTAGAGTAGCTCCAAACTCCTTTGATCAAGAGTCCTTTGCTGGTATTAAGGCACTTCCTTTAATGAGTTTTGGTTTAAGCAAGTTTTTAGGGGCATTACTTTGTTAACCCTTTGACTGTTTCGGACGTATATATACGTCTTACGAGCCAATGTTTCGGACGTATTTATACGCCTAAATTCTAGCGGCCTCAAATCAAGCAGGAGAAAGCTGGTAGGCCCACATGTGAGAGAAAGGGTCTGTGTGGTCAGTGTGCGCAGTATATAAAAAATCGGGCAGCCACTGGTGCATTGTGGGAACACCATTTCAGTAGTCCTTGTTCAGCATGCCTAGCGGTAAGAATTATTTGACTACTTGGCGCATCTGGGACATTTCTCTTCTAGCTCTAACAGATGGAAGTGTCTCTGAAGATAAATTTCATGGTTTTGAGGAGTTTGTGACCGAAAGCAATGCCCAGGATACCAGAAGGAAGGAAGGAAGAAAGAAAGTAAGGAAGGAAGAGATGTGAGGAAGGAATGAAGGAAAGAAGATGAGAGGAAGGAAGTAACAAAAGAAGAAAGGAATGAAGGAAGGAAGGAAGGAAATATGTAAGAAAGGAAGGCAGAAAGAAAGGAAGGAAAAAAGGAAGGTAGGTATGAAGGAAAGGAAGGAGGTTGTGGAGAAGAAGACATGGGTCCCCTTTTGTGTTGACAGGTTGACAGGCAGTGTGGGGTGGTGAGTAATGGTATGTCATTTTGACAGCTGTCTTACCCTGACTCAGCAAATTTAGATGTCCCCCCACACACATAGCTTGGAGCTTTGAAGTGCTAATTGCAGTTGATGGAAAGTGTCTAGTCATTATATACAGTAGGGCCCCACTTATACGGCAGGTTAGGTTCCAGGCTAGTGCCTTAAAGCAGACATCGCCGAAAAGCAGAACGCCATTTTTATCCACTTCTAAATGCATATAAATGCCAGACAACAAGCTTACATTAACTTATATTAAGTTAGCAATAGCACTAGGCATTAAAAAAAACAATAAAAAGTAAGATACTCACAGAGTACACTTATTACTTACTTAAAATAGTCTGTGAACCAATTTATGAAAAGATCAGTAGTCATCCAAGCTTTTGAATTGGATTTATAATAAACAGGGAGGCTACCTTTTGCATAGTTCTTTAGGGCCCTAGGATTCTCTGAGTGATAAATTATCATAGGTTTTAACTTGCAATCCCCAGCAGCATTAGCTCCTAGCAAGAGTGTTAGTTGAAGACTCAGATGAGTCAAAGGGATGTTAGGAAGCATTTCTTCAGCCATAGAGTAGTCAGGAAGTGTAATAGTCTGGCAAGTGATGTAGTGGGGCAGGAACCATACATAGCTTTAAGACGAGGTATGATAAAGATCATGGAGCAGGGAGAGAGGACCTAGTAGCGGTCAGTGAAGAGGCAGGGCCAGGAGCTAAGTCTAACTTGGCACTTAAAGAGCTTACGACTCCTCTTTTATCACAACTAAGCAGACGCCATAGTCAATGAGAGCCAACTAGTTAACGAAAGAGTAAACGAGAGAGAGAGAACGAGATACGGAGTTCAGACAAAATAAAAAAACAAACTGAACAGGTAGTGGGCGATCACTCGGTCAGGCGAAATGAATGCGATTAATACGTGTCCACTTTTAGTTCATTCACATACGTTTGTAAGAGTTTTTGAGACTTTTACCTCAAAATAATTTTTTTTATTATAATAATCACCTCACAATACAAATACTCTTACACTGTGTACAAGTTAGTACAAAATAAACAAACAGCAACACTCCCATTCTCATGCAACACACTATTTTTAGAGTTAATGATAGTATTATCATTATTATTATCATAATAAAAAAAGAAGTGCTAAACCCACAAGGGTCGTGAATAACTATATATAGAGTGAAGGCATATGAAAGGAATATTTTTCTACAGTTATCCCTCAATGTTTGACTAGAGAAAACGTAATTCTTGACTTCTACAAAGTCGCTTGGTAAACAAATATCATATTTGTTAATTTTTATTCTGTGGGTGTATGCATCATGTTTATATGCTATGTAACGCGTTTTTAAATTATTTTGAAGAAAATATCATAGATGAATTAATGAAAATGTCTATATTAACGTAAAATAAGACATTTAATGTGCCCAAGAGTGATTATTATTAATATTACGTAATGTTTTCCCTCCGCCGGCAACACCATAGCATATAAACAGCATGTTTATATGCTATGTATATTTCTTATATAGTTTTGAAGAAAAAATCATAGATGGATTAATGAAAATGTCTATATTAACGTAAAATAAGACATTTAATGTACGCAAGAGGGATTATTATTAGTATTACGTAATGTTTTCCCTCCGCCCGGCAACCACACCTATATAGCATATAAACATAGCATATAAACAGCATGTTTATATGCTATGTAACGTGTTTCTCATATAATTTTGAAGAATATATCATAGATGGATTAATGAAAATGTCTATATTGACGTAAAATTGGACATTTAATGTGGCAAGTGATGATTACATAATAGAGATGTGCTCACGGAAAATGTAAACAAACCGGGTGGCGCGCGCCGTATCTGAAAGACGCTCGCCGTATACAAAAGTTTGGTCATAATTTGAACTCGCCGTATGAACGGAACGCGGAAAGACGAAACGCCGAAAAGCGGGGCCCTACTGTATGTATATATATATTATAGAACAATAGTAATAAACAATTTTTTTTATTGTTGGTTGGTGTAAACAAGTTTTGTAAACAATATAATGATACTAATGTTTGTGCGATTATTGTGTTGCATACGAGTGTATATATATACATTGCACCTTACTTTGGTCTCACAGGCCACATAAGTTATGTAAAAAAATAAAATAGTGAAAAAAACAAGAAACCTACGAAAGGAAGTAAACCAAAGTTTACCGGGTGAGCGGCATTCGCCGCTGTTGCCATACGCGGCTCATTTTTTGCCAACTTTGGAAGAAATTCATTCGGTAACAGCACTTGAACATTATTATAATCAAATAGAAGCGCTAAACCACAGGGTTATACAGCTCAGCACTTGAACAGCATTCTGGAGCGAAGAATGTTCGATTTCGGGGTCCACTGTATATGTCATGTTTCTATGTTATAAATATTGTTTGTCATATTATGTCATGTCAGTAAATACTGATCGCAAAAAAAAAATTTTGGGATTTAAACAATCAGAAAAATAATCTTAACATTTTGATAAGAATTTTTTTTTTTTTTTTTTCGAATATTTCCCGACATAGAATGACAGTTTCAGAGAGGGGCCTCCAACAGTCAAAGGGTTAAAGATTTATACAATATACAGACAATGGGTCAAGGACATTCCACCTAAAACACTAGCTTATTAAAAGCACATTACTTCCAGGAAATTGTAATCACTTAAATAGTTAAAGAAATAATTTAGGCTTAATATATAGATGTAAAATATTGAATTTCCTATAATATCCTTCTTGTAGTATTCCTTCATTAGTATTATAACAAAATTTGTTGCTCTTTCATGTTTCTTATGTACACTATAAATTTATTAGCTAACGGTTATTATTCATTTTCCTTTTATAAATGCAGCTTGTTGAAGTGGACATTTTGACAAGGTCAGTGCTTGTAACTATGTAAATCATTTATTTAGTACAATTGTATATTTATAGTATATTCAGTACAGTCATATCTCAACCTGTGACTTCCTGACTTAAGGATTTCTGGTCTTACACTCACATTAACATCCATATTATAACCTGCTCTATAGTTTTTTGGACCTAGGTCAGAATTTGCTATGAATATCAACAAATCTTAGTGATCTGTTATCTGCGCAATCCCACGTTCTTGCAGTAATATTGCTGGAAATTGGCACTCAAAGTGCCAGGTTGCTAAGTATTTTGTACTAGATATAATATTAATTTTGATAAAATGTTAATTGTTTATAAGTTTGTAAATGCTTATACATACCTAGAATATTTGTTGAGGATTAGTAACAAACTCTAACCAGTGTTGTAAATGAAATAAATCTCTATTTATTATTAGAGATACTGAGGTGAGCAAGGCCATGCCACATTGTCTCAGCCCAACATTTGTTATTGTTGACACATGGTTCCACGTTATGAGCTCAGCTTACTCAGATAAGCTGTGAGCAGTAAATTTTGCCCTAGATATGAGAGAATGGGTCTGTGCAGTGAGTGTTCCCAATATAAAAAAAAAATCCTGCCCCATTCAGTGCATGATGGAAAAACAAAACTGTCCATGTGTATGCTTTAAAATAGGTGTTTTCTCAAATGTTTTTTATGGTTTATTGGCTCTTTTGGTATTTGATAGAACAGAAGACATTACTGTAATAGATTATTTTGGTTGGTTTCTGGACCACAAGTTGCTTGAAATTGCACTCAAAGCAGTAGAAATATGTATTAATTTTTTTGCCTATTTTCCTGAGGACGGGAAAGGCTTCCCTACACCCCCTAGTATGTTTTATGGGTTTTTAATATGTCTGATTCAATTAATGGGGCACCATAAACCATGACCAATCATTCCTGGTTATATTTAATTATCCGACAAATATATTAAATCTTCTCTATTTTGTGTGATTGTGAATTCAACGTGGAAGGCAAGTAATATAGAAAAGGACTGGGGATGTGATTAATGAACAGGGAAAATATTGTTTTGGGGATGTGATTAATGAACAGGGAAAATATTGTTTTAGTGCCAATAATGTTTACATTGTTTATTTTGGACTTTTTAAGTGGGTATTTTTTTTTTTGTTCAAAATTGGCTAAATTATCAACTTCTGTGCACTTTATATGGGCAGTTTCTTGTGTTCAGTCATTAGAATGGAAGGCATACTAACAAAATGACTAAGAATTTAGTCAAATGGAACCATGGAATTGGCTTAAAATGGGTTTCAGCAGGCAAAATTGCCAATGTTCAAATTGTACCCAAACCACTAACTTTGCTCCTGTATAATTTTGTACGTTTTCAGTCAAATTTCACACTTTTGGTGTCATTACTTGCAAAAAAGATTCTACCATTTCAGAAGAAAAATATTTTTTTTTTAGTGGACACTGAGCAATATTTATTTCAGGGGTCCAGACAGTGAAAGGGTTAAGGTACTTCACATACATTGTATTAATGAATGCTTAAGCTGGAAATAACTGGTAATGAATATATACGTATTTCAAAATATTTCTCCCTTTGCTAGGAGAGAGGAAAATGTTAACTGAGGCATGTAACAACTGAATGTAAGTAGAAATTTGTAAGATTACCTGACATTTTTCATGTTCATTAAACAGACCAGTAGGATTTTTTCTCATGCTTATGACAGAATGGTGGTTCTCCCCTTGATGGTTGTCTTCTAGCATACTACACATGTTTAGTTAATTTGTTTATATATATGCTTCATTTTGTAATTTTTGTTTTTGTACAGGATAACAAGGTTGGAGACTTGTCACCCCAAGATACATCAAATGTTGCTCTTCCTCCAACAAGGCAAACTCGCTCTGAATTTGCATGCTGCTCTCGTTGGATCTCCTCGTCTACAATGTAGTCCAGCTGGAAACTTATGGCTAGCAATGGTGTGTTTTTGGAACTTAAAATACTCTGTTGAAGTATCAGTTGTGTTGATTTCCTTTATTATAATGAATGACTTTTAAGTTGGAGGAAAGGCAACATTGATAAGTCTTGAGGAGACAATGGAATAAAAGCAGAAAGAGGGCAGTGTGTAGATAAACATGGGTTATATTGGTGGAGGGATACATAAGTACCCCACTTGATGGCAAGGCATTTGAAACATATCTAGTTAATTCCATACTTCCTCTTGTAATTTACTTTTATTTTTTATATTTACAGGATAGCAAGGTTGGAGACCTGTCTCCCCAAGATGTATCAAATGTTTCTCTTCCTCCCACAAGGGAAACGCGCTCAGACTTCGCATGCTGTTCTCGTTGGATTTCTTCATCTTCAACGTAGCCAAGCTGGGAACTTTGGATATGCGGTGATGTGTTGTTGGAAGTTAAATACTCAGTTAAAGTACCAAACATTGCTGACAGCACATAGTTTCATGAAGAAATTTTAACATTGATAAATGTTGAAAGTTTTTTTATTATTATATGACAGGTTTAATTTCCTCTGTTTATTTAAATATTTTTTTTTGTACTGAGAGAAGCTTTGAATTAATGGTAATTTTGATGTAGCATCCTTGAAATGATGTAAACATTCTGAAAGTTGTATTTACAATGACATCTAGTGATTGTATGAGTTTTGTGTGGTTTATTATCAGTTAGAAATTGTTTTAGAAGACAAAACTATAGCTGGAGTTCATCATTGAAGTTATAGGGTAAATTTATTATTTAAAAGTCTTGAAGATTACACTGCAGAACTCGGACACATTTTGAAAAACCCTAGACATAAAAAATGTATGGAGTCTGAGGGCTAAATGCACTGGAAGCATAATACAAAAGGGGAATTTACTATTTTGTAAGGTAATAAGTTAGTTAAGTGGTGCTTATCACTATAAAATACTTATTTGCAGTAGCTGTTTAGTGAAATTATTTAATTTCTTATATCAGGAATAATAAGGAATGCTTTCCTGTTGATTGTATTTATACAGCATTAAATACGATTGTGCGTTAATCTTTTTATTGTATTTCTGCTGTTAAATGTGCATTGAAGTCTGTTGTAAAATTACTAAGTATCTCCAGTAAGTAATTTTGATTTTAGTTAGTATTAATAACATATTTCTTATGTTGTCAGACATTACTTAGAAAAACAAACACACACACACACACACACAAAATGGTAACTAACTAAACAAAAACACACACACACACACACACACACACACACACACACACACACACACACACACACACACACACACACACACACACACACACACACACACACACACACACACACACACACACACACAACACACACACACACACACACACACACACACACACACACACACACACACACACACACACACACACACACACACACACACACACACACACACACACACACACACAACACACACAACACACACACACACACACACACACACACACACAACACACACACACACACACACACACACACACACACACACACACACACACACACACACACACACACACACACACACACACACACACACACACACACACACACACACACACACACACACACACACACACACACACACACACACACACACACACACACACACACACACACACACACACACACACACACACACACACACACACACACACACACAAAACACACACACACACACACACACACACACACACACACACACACACACACACACACACACACACACACACACACACACACACACACACACACACAGCATTTTTAGATATATTTATAATCTGGCTGTGATAAGATACTGAAGTGCAGTATTCCAATGTTGTCAGCAGTACTTCAGGGTGATCATAAGATCACACAAGTACACCACACAAGACGTACGTATCATTGTTGTACAATCATCACTGATATTGTGTGTACCATATTTATATTGAAGTGCATTGTGTAAATACCTAATATTCTAATTATTTCTTATTTATAGATCTTTATTTTTTTACTTTAGCATTTTAGTTTTATTGCTTATTATTTTTATTAAAATTTTTATTTTGTTCTACCTTAAGTATGGCAGAGTACTTATTTTATTCAGCATTATTTCAATCTCTGGGCTTTGTGGTATGAATGCTTATGATGTCACAGCTTAAATAGGTCATGATTATGAAATACAGGGATAATTATGGAGGGATTATTTTTGGAATAAATTTGTTTCACTAAGATTGTGCAATCTGAAGCTCTTATGCTTTTATTTTAAAGAGACTTCCACATATTGTACTTGTGCACATAATTAAAAAAAAATCAGGTTGGGTTAAAACTTAACTTTCCTATCTTTGAATTTTGGTGATGAAAGTAATTGTGAAATTAAGTGTTCCATTGTTGTCTGTACCATAGTATGTGAAGATAATTACCATACATTCTTATGTTCAGGCTTAACATCAAAATTAGCTACTTAAACACCTTTTAGAACAAATGTGAAACAGTAACCTTGATGTTACAAAAGAAGAACAAGAACCACAGTTATACACTTACACATATTTACTTTGTGTGCACATACAACATGGAGATGGACTCGAGTGTTCCATTGGATAAATAAAAACTGGTTAAAAGACACAAAGCCTGATACAGTATTTGATAGATGTGAACAATCTACTGGGAGGTAAAAATAAAATGGCTAGGCTTTTCAGAACTCATGGTAAATGCTAAACATAATGAAGTAGGGTGTAAGGGAAAGTAGACTGGAGATGCTGTATTATATGCAAGGTTGGCAAAAATGAAGACTGTCTTTAAGGTACTCAAACAAGGAATAATTAAAGATATACATTGTGTATGCAAGACTAGCCTTTTACTATACTGTTAACATGAGGCCCCTTTCCTACATAATAAAACCTAGAGGGACTCCAGAAAGTTTAAAGGTTTGACACTAGATTAATAATGGAGCAAAGGGGCATTAACTACTTTACATAGAAAGAATAAAAACAAACTTGGTCACTAGAGCAAATAATCCCATCAAAGCCAGCAGTTCTTAACCAGGGGGGAGGGGGGAGAGTAATTTCCAGAGAAACCCGAACTCGGAGCAAAAATAAGAAATGTGTTGTGTATTTGCGATATGCTCCTTAAACAAAACTATTTTTAATCATTCAAGACCTTTATGGGTTTAGCGCTTGGTTATGATTATAATTAAATTAACTACATATTCAAAAGAGTAGGAATGAAAACTAGTCTCAGTTTTCCTATTTAAATCATTTTTTTTTTTAGATTTTCACATTTAAATTATATATGAAGGGGGGAAGGACATAAAGATGAAGACCAATTGCAATAGGGGGGCACGACCCAAAATAGGTTAAGAACCACTGTCCTAAGCCATTTTTGGTATTTTACCATGACTTAATGCTATTCCTAAATCAACTGTGGCAGTATAAGGTGAACTATGACCCTGACTGTCTTGATTCTGCAGACTAATCAATATTTATACATTTTGATGAACAAAAATTAGTCTCATTTATGTATTATTGCATTGTTGAAGTATGGCATAGCTGACAAGTGGTTAAAAATCTAGGTATAGCAAAAGGAGACTTTTATTAATACTACATTTCACATACATAAGGCTTTATCACGCATTTAATAAAGCCTCGCATGTGATATGGCATATAATAAAGGTTTCCTTTTGCTATAAGTGTCTAACCATTATTGCATTAATTTTTGCTAATACGGTAATTGGCTAAATTTGATTAAAGACATTAATCTAGCCTAAATAGCATAGAGAAATGTGTTAGACATATAAAGTAAAAAGCCTTTGTTAGTGTTAAGGCAGGTTGAAAGAATCAGAGGTGATATAATCATGACATACAAGATACTTAGCAGTATGACAGTTCCTTCCTCATGGAAGGAACCATGAGTCAAAACACAAATGGAAATTTAATACAGTGATCCCTCTCAAGTTAAGATTTACCCTCAAAGGACTAGTTTTGAGTTGCAATGAAAAAACTGAGATACAATAAACATTTAATTATGCCATCTTTTTTTATTACCAAGTCATCATGGACCCTAAAGTGTCCCATAAACAATTTTTCTGAATATCAAAGAAATTGTGAAAAAAAAAAAATGATGCAGGGGTTAGAATTAGTGAGTGAGGCTTTCCACAACCAACCTTCTCTATTATCAAACAAAAGGACATAAAGGGTGTTCAAGAGGCTGACAAATCTAAGCTAGTGAAAAAGGCAAGATAAATTATCATAGAGATGGAAAGACTGTTATTGAAGTCCTTCAACATCATGATTGTGGTGTGGAACAGTATAGGATGTGAAGTAGTAGTATAAAATATACATGAATGTAAAAGTAGATACAATAGAACAAAAAGTAGAAAAAAACTGCACCAGATGATTGACCATAAAGAAATGGACTGAGAAACTAGAACTCAAGTCCAGCAAATACAAGCAAGTATATACAATATTTATACATGGTCTTAGGCACTGGGGTACAACCCCTGCCTATTGTTGAAATTAAGTATACACTGATGAACAAATGAGGATTGCTCAATCTAAACAGAATAAGATACATGTCATTATATTTTTGAACAGTCTTGAAGCTGTCTCAAGGGTAAGACTGACTACACAAGAAACAGCCAAGTCACATAAGACAGTACAATGTACCAGACAGAGCCTGCTAACCAAGAGGGTTGCAACATTAGCAGGGATGGAGAAGCCACAGTTTAAACTAAAACCTCTGTATGACCAGTATAGGTTAAGCGCTTGGTTATTATAATAAATAAAACCTTGACGTAATCCACATAGAAACTAGGAAAATATGATTACATAATGTCAGCACATCAGCAGCAATTCAGGAGTAAACCTAGTGTTAGTAATGGAGGAATGTTAGATGGCAGGTAATAGTTCAGGACTTCCATACTACGATCCTGCTGGAATAACTTACCAGAAGGGCTATTTTTAATTACAACATTAGCAGGGATGGAGAAGCCACAGTTTAAACTAAAACCTCTGTATGACCAGTATAGGTTAAGCGCTTGGTTATTATAATAAACTAAAACCTTGACGTAATACCCCTATAAGAAACTAGGAAAACATGATCGAGACATAATAGTCAGGACACATCAGCAGCAACTAGGAGTAAAACCTAGTGTTAGTAATGGAGGAAATGTTAGGATGGGCAAGGGTAATAGTTCAAGGACTACCATACTACCGATTCTCGAACATGTGAATAACTTACCAGAAAGGGTGGTTTTTTAATTACAACTATTCAAGAATACAGTGGACCCTCGGTTTTCGTCGATAATTCTTTCCAGAATGGTGTTCGAGTGCTGTTACCGAACGAATTTGTTCCCATAAGGACGAATGTAAATTAGATTAGTCGTTTCAGACCCCCAAAAATACACTTACAAAAATACACTTACATAATTGTTCGAGTTTTAAGCTGTACGAAAACAGAGGGTCCACTGTACTAAGAACATCTTTGATTATAATAATATAATAAGATAAGAACAGACATGGCTTCCAGGGAAATTGAATGTAAAGTTATGCAAGAAAGGAAAAGGGAAAACTGGAGATGGAATACAGACTGGAAGGAAAGAAACTGCTAACATTGATAAAAAAAAATATCGGGCATATTATACTTAGTACAGTGGGCCCTCGGTTTTTGTTGAAAATTCTTTCCAGAATGCTGTTTGAGTGCCATTACCGAACGAATTTGTTCTCATAAGGATAAATGTCAATTAGATTAGTCATTTCAGACCCCCAAAAATACTTACAAAAGCACTTACGAAAATACACTTACATAAATGTTCGAGTTTGGAGGTGAACGAAAACCGAGGGTCCACTGTACATATATCCTGAGACACACACCAACAGTTTTACTTTGGCAGCCAATTTAATTCTAGGAAAAGCAAGTCTTAAAGAACCTCAGTGAAGAAACCATCTTCAACTTGTCGGTTTTCAAAACCATTTGTCACATCTGTCAGACAATGCAACATCATGGGATCTTAATACAAACGAATACACACCACTGGGTCTCACCTTTTCAAGTACAGTATATTCAGAAGCTTAAAAATGTCCAAAAGTTTGAAACTGAAATAGTCAGAGCTGAATAGGTTGTTTGAGGAAAGACTAGAAGTAAATCTAATGACACCAGAAAAGAGAACAGTGGGAATATGTGACTGTAATAGACTATAAGATAGAAAGAATTGATAGGGTGGATAGAGACATTTTTGACCCAAGAGATCCAGTAACAAGGGGCCATAGAAACTTTTGAACACGGATCAGTCACAAATTTGTTGGGAAGTACATTTTTAGTGTCAGGGTGGTAAGGAAGTTGAATGAACTGGCTATGGAAGTGATGGAGGTAAACTCCATACATAGTTTTATTAGTGGGTATAAGTCTTGATAGGCCAAGTACTAATAATGTCCTTCAAAGAGGCACAAAAGGTGGAGCTAACACAATTCAGTGAGTACAGGCATGAGTATTAAGAAAGGTGCTCAAGTGGATGCAAGAATACCTAGAGAATAGAAAAAAATAGGTTGTGGTGTCAGTGGCCATGAATAACTTTTCTCATATGAAACAAATGAAAATGATTATTAGAGAAGATATGGAACTGAATCCTGATAGTCAAGAAGATGAGAAAAAGAAAAAGGAGTGAGAGGATTAGATATAGAATATAGCATGGGAGGGGAGACACTGAAAACTTGAAATAAGGAAAAAGATCTGTGAATAACCATCACACCAAGCATATCACTGAAAGTACATATCAACTGTGTAACCTCAGCAGCCTATTCTGAACTAGCTAACCTAGGAACTGCTTTCATGAACCTTAACAAATCATTTAGGATATTGTATAAAACTTGCAGAAGGCCCATCACATGTATTGCCATTATCAAAGTCTGTATCTGATCAACCATATAAAAAAATACTAGAAGATTCAAAGATTCAAGACAAGATTGGTAGTGGAACTCAACCCTAGAAATGAGGAAAACCAAGGAAACATGATTATGACAAAAAAAAATACTCAGCACCATATGAGTGCTGGAACAGGTTTGTTTAAAATGCAAGAAAGGAGACCCAGGAAACATTAAAGGCAGCTAGAGATACAATTGAGTCAGGGATGCTAAAAAAAATTTTACCCTCTGTGTAGAAAGTTAAACTAGGTTAAGAGGTGGTTGAGGCAGACAGCATACAGTTTCAAGACATAATCCATCCCTGGAGGCCAGGCATCTGTAAAGCAGGTCAGTAGTAGGTGGCCTGTAGCTGTGACAATCCTGGCAAACATTAATAAATTAGTAAACACACAAACTCAACACTGAAAATGGCACAAGAGTTTAGCACTGCTCCTGTAACTAGAAAATCATTAATAGATATACATTACTGTACTCTCCATTATGCACACTGCATACATACGTGCTGTATAATTAAAACAAACTTCTTGCATGTGAGCACCAGAACTTAAATGCATTTTGATATTGCATAGCAACATATAACATTGTGTTCTTTCTTATTAGAAGAGGGAGAAACACTTATGGTATATTTGCCATTTTTATTTGTAGTTGCTTATAAAAAGTGATTTTTTGTGGTTTTTGACACTTATACTTCAAATGTGTGTCTGTATCTTTCCTTCATGTAACATAGAACAGCTGAGGTTGAAGTTCTGCCATTAGCCTCGTGGGTTGTACATCTCCATTTTATATTTTCTCTTATTTCTGCTCCTTTTTTCTTCTGGTCTTTAGTTTCTTTTTTGTGTTATATCCTGATTTTGTTAATTACATTATGAAGTTAGCAAAAGCATTTTTAGCACTGACCAATGTCAGTTGCTACAAAGATTACTATTGCTAACCTTTTGTGATGGTTTTATTTGTTAGAATTTTAGTATTACAACAATTAGTTAACAGTTTATTACATTTTGTTGACTTAAGGTATGGCACAGTATCAGCAGAGGTTGTGCTTAATTTTCTCTGCTATTTTTCCTTGAAATTGCAGATATTGTCTTTACTATATTCTAGTCATGTGATATAGTTAGTATCAGTACACTGATCTGTATTGTCTTGTATTGAAGAATGTAATGGGTGATGCAGATATCGAGGTATATTATTAACATGTTTTTCAGTGCCTCTGAATATATTAATGGACTTAATAATATCTCGCAAGACTGCAGATTTAGAGCTACCCCTCTTTGATATATACAGTAGAAACGTGCTTGTTTTTTTTAAGAGACTGATATTTGTTAAGGATATATTATTGCATACTTCTCTTCCCTCCTCTCTCTTTCCTTCAATCTCTGCCTTTTCTCTACTCTTCACTTCCTCTTCATTCTCTTAATTTTATTCTTCCTCCTCCTATTCAGTGAAAGATATGGTTTTATTCCTACATACACACGAGCGTCACTGTAATGAACGAGGTTTGCTCAGACTCAAGTTTTATTATTGTATGGTGTGAAATTTGTTTTCTTAATACTCAGGAGGATATCATTCCTGTGAATGGAGAGAGCATAAATTATAATCTAACCTAGTGACAAAAAAAAGGCAAGATTTTTACATAAAACTTATTTGGTGAGACTTCTACATTATTATTACAGTACATTGGGTAGATATACTGTAGTAGAAATTGAAAAATACACTACAGTATACGAGTTTTAATGGAGCTGCTGGCAGGTAAAATAAACATACTGTAATAATATATGTAATGTATAATTTTTGTCAGTTTGTCAGAATAAAAAATGTATACATTCATGGTCATACAGTATTGTGATTACAAAAATTGTGAAGTACGTAATGTAATTTTTTTTTTGCGCAGATTGTATTCAGCATTAAGTGTACATTAACTATATTATGCATCTCCATTAAAACTTGGTATTTTTAAATTTTTTCTGAAAAGTTGCAGGAGTTGAAATTTTGAGCTGGAAAGATCATAGTGATTTTGTTTTGTGCAGCTGCAAGTAGTTTATAAATGTTTTTTCTTAAGCAATAGTATCTTAAAATTAATAATTCTCCCAAGATAGTGAGAGCACTGGTTTTATACTTAGGCATCTGTTAATGAATCTTTCAGTGTAAAAGATGCTCTCTCTTCATTTTACAGTGTAATAGTGACTATTTTTTGGGCCTGTGGCCATTTCTTAGTATCAAGTATATGAACCGGCAAGTGAAAGTGTATTCAACATGTTGAGTGTTTTATTTTTTTTAATTGAAGAAGCATATTAGTTATGTTAGTATCACTGATTTCTGTGAACTCTGTATATCACATTCCAGTGTCACCATTATCCATTAATATTAATTTCTTTGACTTTGCAAAATTTTATTTAGTATCTTGTGTCTGTATTAACTATTCCGTAAAATACTTTTTTCAGTTGAAGATCTCTCTGGAAAATGTTTTTGCTTGTCAGTAATAACATAAATGAATAATTTTGCACCAAGCTTTTTCAACTTCAATTTTGGGATAAATGTTTGAGATATGGTGTCAGCATTTCATAGATATAAAATTTATAAATACTGTACTGTATTAATCTGCTATGAAACAGGTAAAGGCATTTACAGTATTGTAGTATTCAACTTGAGTGATATGGTATAGGGAGATGTGCTCAGTGGTACATCATCTGAATGCAGGTCTTGTGTTGAAACAAGACTGTCTTACAGTTAAATATAATCCATACTTAAAGGGCACAAATTTTCAAAAGTTGTATGAACTGTGAATCCTTAACTTGATCTCCCTCATTGCTTATACAGTACATATAATACAAGGTGGTTAAAATAATTGAAATTTTTCAAAAGGTCTATTATTTCACCTAAAAAAAATATGCAAATAATTAATAAATATGTAAGAACATGATCCCTTGCTATTGTTTACTTATGATATTGGAAACATTGATGAAATGTGTCAAACTGCATGGGTCATTTTACACTGCAGGTGTGGATCATAAACTGCAAAATAGCAGCAGAAATTAAAGTGACAATTGAGAAGGTAGTTAGTGTACTGGCCCCTACATGAGAAATCCCTTGGCATGGCACAGGATCTTTTGATCTGAGGAATTAAACTTCTAGTCCCTTTTTCCCCTCTTCAAGGGGCACTCCTTGTAGTGAAGAGGCTTTTGGTCTGAGGAATTGGACCTTTTGGTCTCTTCCTCTAACTGAACCTAATTACCCCCCCATTCCTCTTTTTCTCCATCCCTCCCCTTTACATTCTTTCCTGCTTTTGGCCTTTGGGGTCTTCCTCCTCTGAAATCCTAGGTTGGGGAAAGGGTGTTTCCATCCCAATCTATTGAGGTCCTTGGTGGTAGTGTAGTTTGCCATGGAATCTGAATCTGGGGATGTCCCAACTCCCTTTCAAGTTCCAGGGAAGAGGGGGGGTGCTTATGTTGTCCTGCAGGTGACATGTGTATCTCTGGGGGCTGCCTGTCTGTTCCAGGTATTGGCCTTCCAACCGTCCTCTCTTTTGTCCATCGAGATGGCTTGGTGGATGTGAGGTTGCTATTCTGGATTACCGGTTTACTGACATGAAGGGTAGAGTAGGGCATGGGTTTCATTCGCAACTGCACTGCTGGCCATTTTGCGGCTCTCTTGGGCACGGAGGATATACAATAATTTCATTCCTCTTGAGAGCTATCTTTCCACATTCTGTCCCTCCCCCCCCCCTTTTTTTTTTTTTTTATAAAAGGGTAACTTATCATGGAGACCCACACCCATGACCTTCCTCCTCCAAGACCCTTTCTTTCTTCAGCACCCCCTACAGACCCTAGCATGCCTTCTGACCATTCTTTGGACCTCTCTTCTAACCCTGTACCTTCTCGGGGTAACTTTTTGTCACCCTCCTTTGGTACTGCGGTTCCGACTGACCCCTTAGACACATCTGACCTCTACGCAGCTTTGACTATAATCCCAGCTTTATTCCCTAGTGCGTCAAATTTTAGATTGTACACGCAACTCGGAACGGTGCGCCTCTAACCTGTTCAAACAACCTCAACCTGCCACTGATGATCCTACCTCAGTTTCTTCTCACGCTTCTAAGAAACATCCAATTAGGCAATTCCTCCCCTTATGCTCTATGTTCAAAGTCTTTCTTGGACAAAATTCTTTACACTCCAACCAACTTTTACTACTATGTTTCCAACCAAAGCATCAGCAAGGCACTCCTTCACCATGTTGGGCAGAACATTTCCTTCCATGTTCTTAAGCGTGGCACATGCGTTGTCACAGTACAAAATGCAGAGCAGGCATATAATCTTTCACTTCTTGACATTGCTGACAACACACCAGTTACAATTCACAAACACATATACCTTAGTTCTTGCTGTGGATCTATTATCCTTCCAAATACGATCATACAACACGACTTTTTTGCATGAAATAAAGACTTTCTGGAGCAACTCAAGCTCCAGAATCTCCCGATCATTAGAGTTGACACTCCCTGCCCGCAGGCGGTGAGGCTATCCTTGCAATATAGCAAGGCTAACTTTTGACAGCCATGAACTGCTGCCATCTGTTTATGTAGTGGGACAATGCCTACAAGTGTGGGAGGTGAACCCTACCCTGCAACAATACATATAGAAAATGCTGGCGCTTCAGCCACCCGGCAGAATATTGCAGATCAGAGACAGAATGCCCAGTCTGTGGTGCAGCTGACCATAGCAGTCCATTCTACAGCCACCCCTCCCTCTTGCCTTAAATGCAAAGAGGCCCATTTTGCCTATTCTTGCCATTGCCTGATTTTCTTAAGAGAAAGGGAGATCCATTGTCTGTAAGAGAAAAAAGGTTTCTCTTATTCCATGGTAGTTTCCCATCTCTACCTCCGAGGGAGACTCCCACGGCTCTTATTCCAGGGTCACTCGACAGCCCCAGACCTCGGTAGTGCCTGCTTCCACAATTGCCTCCGTCTCTTACTTCCACAGTCAACTCTGTCCAACCCTTTCGTAGACCTGGACTGAGGTTCCAACCTCATCATCTCTTACCGTTCTTACTTCACCTTCCCGCTCACATTTCAGCATCTATGTGCCCCTTCTATCTAAATCAACACCACATATCCCTTCTCCCAAGTCTACATCTTCATTTTATTTGTTTATAATAATAATAATAATAAATACATCTTCATTTATGCCCAAATCTCCTTCAAACCACACGACATTCCAAATGTTATTCTTTCCCTATCTTTGAGTCTAGGCCTTTACCTTGAGATGCATCTGATACTGTTGTTGATTTTCAACCACCCCCAAACACAGCTGCTCTCTTGCCTGTCCCTCCAGAAATTTCTGCCTGCCAAGACACCTCTACCCTTTCTTTGGTATCTTCTGTTGTCTCTCCACTTTTTACCCAAACTACATCATACTACATCATCTCTTCCCCTTCTCTCTCATCTAAAACTACTGAACCATCTCCATGTTTATCAAGGAGACAACTATGATGGACACTGGTCCACCCCCTGCCACTTCACATTCTCACCTTTCGCACCCTTCTTCACGGATTACATGTCAGGCAACCACCCTAACCCGACGTGTAATCCGTGAAGCTAAACACACTTGTTAGCAGGATTATGTTTCTACAGTCACTTCAGCTTCCTCTATGAGTGCAGTTTTGAAAAAGTACAGTAACTGAGTGGCAAATACTCTCCAGACCAGACTCCCATTCTTAGGGTTGCCACTGTCAGCATTGCAAGCCATCTTGAAATTGCCACAGAAATTCGAAATCAACCTGTCCGTATCTCCCAGGGGCTCCATTTATGCCCCTCATTTCTTTCCTCCAAGTCTGCCAAACTTAATGCGGAAGGAGTCTTTTATAGTTCTTTTATAGTTCTAGAACTAGAGTTAACACTTTCTGCTTGCTGAACATCAGCAGCTGGACCTGATGGCATTCATATTCATATGCTTCAGCATTTACATCCATTAGCCCTTGTAGTCCTCTTACGTCTTTTTAATCTTGTTTGGGCGCAAGGAGTTCTTTCCCCATCTGTGGCCATGTTGCCACACACTATCATCCTATTGCTTTTACCAGTGCAGTTTGCAAGTTGATGGAACATCTAGTAAATACACATTGGTGTGATATTTATAAATACACAATAGCCTTTCCGCTTGTCAATTTGACGTTTGTAAAGGCCGCTCCACTGGTGACCCCTACTCCACTTAGGTACTAATGTTCATAATACCTTTGCTAGTAACCACTCAGTCATTGCAGATATTTTTTTTTTATCTTGAAAAGGCATATGATACTACTTGGAGATATAACATCTTGGTTATATCTCCAAGTGGCAGAGTGCCTCCAGGGCACTCTGCCACTTTTCCTTAAAAACTTCTTGTCTGAGAAATTTCCGTGTTCAGGTTAATAATTTGCTTTCCCTGGACTTTCTCCAAGCTGAAGGTATTCCTCAAGGATGTGTCCTTAGCACCACTCTTTCTACTAGCTATAAATGATCTGGCTTCTGTTCTCCCATCTAATATTTGGTCATCACTTTATGTTGATGACTGCTATAGTTTGTGCAGGCACTGACTGCCACCTAGTAGCAGCCTTTCTCCAGAATGGTGTCAGTCGTGTTTCCCATTGGGCCACTACTCATGGGTAGTGGCCCAATGGGCCACTACGTACTTTTACCAGATGTTCTGTTGTCTCTGATACTCCATTGTACCTGTATGGTTCCCGTATACCTGAATGTGATAGTCAGATTTCTTAGCTTTCTGTTTGATCGCCAGGTGTCCTGGAAACCTCACATTACCTCCCTGAAAGCAACTTGCCATAGCCGGCTGAACATTCTTAAAACCCTCGCTCATCTTTCTTGGGGGCAGATCCACGAACTCTCCTTCGGCTCTATTGTGCCCTAATCCTATCAAAATGATTATGGCGGCCCCACACACTCTGCGGCCTCTCCCACAATTCATTCTAAACGTGATCCCGTTCATCATCAGGAATTACGTTTGTACCTAGCTGTTGTTTGTGCCTAGCCCCTGTTTAGAATCAACATGCTGAGGTGAATGTTCAATCTTTGCATGATCGACATGATGCCCATTGTCTCCAATATTTTGTCCACTCACGACCTTCACGATCCTTTTACATACAGAATGGTAACGGACGTTACCACCACTTTTCTCTTTGTATTCACTCTTGGCTTTTCTTCAATTGTTCCCTTCATATGTTCATCTGGCATCTACCTTTTCTCTTTTCCCTTGGGAGGTTCCAACAGTTCAAGTCTGTTGTTTTCCATTGCCATGTGTGAAAGCTAAAATACCTACAGTTGTTTCTCACTCCCTTTTTCTTAACCACTTCCAATCTGATTCTCATGCTGTTGCAGTTTACAATGATTGTTCAAAATTCTCTGATGGTGTCGGGTTTGCAGTAGTGCTCCCGGACAGTGCTGTGCATGATCATTTATTAGACTCGGCTAGCATTTTTACAGCTGAACTATGAAATCCTCATTGCAATTATCCATATTGCATCCATGCCTACCTCAACATTTGTAGTAGTATCAGACTCCTTTAGTGCTTTGCAGTCTATCAAAAAATTTTATTCGCCTCATCCCCTAGTTCTTCGTATCCAACTTTGGTTGCACCGCATCTCTAGCACTCCTCACAGCCCTAACTCTCCCTCTATTGTCCACTCTACCCTTGCTACTCTATAATCCTGCACTATCCCCTGCCCTGCTGCGCTGTATGACCCTTGTAAGTTTGGCACTTCTTTTGATTATAATAATAATAATCACACAAACTTTGATTATACTTCCTTTAACACTTCACACAGCCCTTACTAACTCTACCTGTTATACTCTCCACCCTTGCTAGTCTCTGATCAAACATATTAAATCTTTAGCATGTCCTACCCTGCAGCACTGTATGACCCTTGTGGGTTTAACGCTTAGTTATGATAATAATATATGTACAGTGGTACCTCTACTTACGAGCTTAATTCGTTCCAGACGGCTATTCAAGTGCCGATACCGAAGGAATTTGTTCCATTAAGAAATAATGAAAATTAGATTAATCCATTTCAGACCCCCAAAAATACACTTACAAAAGCACCTACAAAAATACACTTGCATAATTGTTCAAGTTGGGAGCTGCTCGTAAGTAGAGGTACCACTGTAATTCAATTAATCAAATAATTACTCCAGAATCTGAAGCATCCATGTAATCAGACCTACTTCTACTGTGTTGTTCTGCCAGAATCCTTGTGGGTGATGTCTTGCCCTAACTAGTCTCAGTCTAAGATGCATCCTATACTGACTAAGACACAGTGAGCATTTAGGGTACTTTCCCAGGAGGGCAAAGATGTATTTGTTCAGATGGCATATAATCCAAAATGGCATCCTAGCATCTTCCCAATTGTCATTTTGATGCTGACATCAAAGGAGACTACCACCTGGATTAATTTACACGTTGAATATACTACAGTGGACCCCCGAGTTTCGTAAAAACTTCACTCCTGAAGTCTGCTCAAGTGCCATTACCGAACGAATTTACTCCCTTAAGGAAAAATTTCACGAGGTTAGTCTATTTCAGACCCCCAAAATACACTTCCACAAGAACTTACAAAATTATACTTACATAATTGCACGATTTCCGGGGTATTCGTTAACCGAGGGTCCACTGTATTACAGTGGACCCCCGAGTTTCGTTAAAACTTCACTCCTGAAGTCTGCTTAAGCGCCATTACCGAATAAATTTACTCCCTTAAGGAAAAATGTCACGTAGTTTAGTCTATTTCAGACCCCCAAAAATACACTTCCACAAGCACTGACAATATTATACTTACATAATTGTATGATTTCCGGGGTTTACGAACTCGGGGTCCACTGTACAGTGGACCCTCGGTTTTCGTCGATAATTCTTTCCAGAATGCTGTTCGAGTGCCGTTGCCAAACGAATTTGTTCCCATAAGGACGAATGTAAATTAGATTAGTCGTTTCAGAACCCCAAAAATACACTTACAAAAGCACTTACAAAAATACACTTACATAATTGTTCGAGTTGGGAGCTGTACGAAAACTGAGGGTCCACTGTATATTCAAAGTTTAGGAATAATTAAGGTGAGGTATTTCATCCAAACAATGAGCTGCATTTGACACTGAATTAATATTGTCAATTTGACTTAACGAAAGCAAAATGGGTCTAATGATGTGCGCTGATAGACACCACGACTTTCAGCCTGAAACTCTTAGTTTGAATTAACTAACATATTGCTCACGTGTTGCCTATAATCTGTTTACCTTCAACTTGTCTGTATTTTATACCATTTTCAAAATAACTGGCGTGTTGAAACCACTGTTTACGTCACTCAGTTGTCATGGCAGCCTGAATGAGAATGCCTCCAGGTATACTATTGCTAAGCACATTTTCATTACACGTAGTATTGAAATACAATCATACATGTTAAGAATATTTTCCTACATTTCTAAACTACGCCATATTCTTTCTACACAGGTAGATACTTAATTAACACAGAAATTTACTAGAAAATATAATATTTTCCACAGTTACAGTAGATAACCTCGTGTACACATTGTCCTGATACTTCGAGAGATGTTAGAAAACACTAAGAAAAAAAACAGTTAATTACCAAACATCTGTTTTCTATCAGCAAATTCATGTAGAGAGCATTTCAAATATTTTAAGGAATGTAAACTTATAAAATTATTTCACATGGAAATGGTTGGGCAGATTGCATTAGTTGGATATATGTAATGGTCTGGTGGCTGTATAACCCCTGTGGTTTAGCGCTTCTATTTGATTATAATAATAATAATGGTCTGGTGGCTAGAGCTCTCGCTTCACACACGGAGGGCCAGGGTTCGATTCCCAGCAGATGGAAACATTTTGACGTGTTTCCTTACACCTGTTGTCATGTTCACCTAGCAGCAAATAGGTACCTGGGTGTTAGTCGACTGGTGTGGGTCGCATCCTGGGGGACAAGATTAAGGACCCCAATGGAAATAAGATGGACAGTCCTCGATGACACACTGACTTTCTTGGGTTATCGTGGGTGGCTAACCCTCCGGGGTTAAAAATCCAAAGAAATCTTATCTTATCTTATCATGGAAGACTAACCTGGGAACTAAAGAAATAGAAAAAATAAAATTCTAACTATTACAGTGGGCGATAGTTTTCATTTTTGGAAGGAAACGTGAGATAATTATATAAAAAAAGTAAAATGTTATGATTAGGTAATGACCACCAGTGGGCTGCCCCAAAGTTCAGTGTCTGCCCCGAAGTTTTCACATGCACATACTACATTTTTGTCAGAATTTAAAAAAAAAAAAATACTTGTTAAATCATTTAATGACTTAAAAGGTAACAAACCAGAAATTCAAAACTTTAGACATGGTACAAAATTTACTATACAGCCTCTCCTCACTTAACAACGGAGTTCCATTCCTAAGATCACATCATTAAACGAATTTGTCACTGAGGAGCATACTATAATGGTAGTGGGTTTGTGTCAACTATCTTTGACACTTACAAAAGCATTTAAAAAAATAAACTTACATAAAAGGGTGAGTTTGGGGACCATCGTAAGTCGGGGTACCACTGTAGTGGGTTTGTGTCAACTATCTTTGATATTGTTTTAATGTCACCTCTGCACCATTTATAACATTTCTGGTATACAGTGGACCCTCGCTATTCGAACACTCCAAAACTCACCCTCATTCCAGAATGCTGTTCAAGTGCTGTTACCAAACTAATTTATTCCCATAAGGAATGATGTAAATTAGGTCAGTCCATTTCAGACCCCCAAAAATACACTTCTAAAAGCACTTACAATAATAAACTTGCATAAAAGGGTGAGTTTTGGAGTGTTCGAATAGCGAGGGTCCACTGTATTTTTAAATGTTTATACAGTAGTGTACTATATATTGAAATAAACAGAATAGAAGAAATCAGCTCTAATATACATTATTTAGGTATAAATACTGGTCAGAGAGCCCGTCGTAAGTCTGAGGCGACGATAAACAAGTACAGTAGAACGTCATTTAGCACGAGATTATGTTGCACGTTACCGGTATTGCACGATTTAAGATTTGCGACACATTATCATCTTACACGACGTAAAGATGATATTACACGGTTCTGCAGGAGGGGAAAAGTTTTGAGTGCATGGTTATTTACTGCCTAAGAATCCTCATGCTTTGAGGAAAAGGGAATTTGTTTTTCCTTCTTGCAAACTAAGTTTATTCAGATACACGGGCCAGGAGCTGAGTCTCGACCCTGCAACCACAATTAGGTGAGTACAGTTACATACATTATCATACATAGCAGCATATGTGTAGAGAACCTAGGATAACCCAAGTCAGTCAATGGAAATACTACTGTCACTCTGACTTTTTTGGGTTATCCTAGGTTCTCTACACATATGCTGCTATGTATGATAATCTTCGTAACTGTATCTGTGTATACCTGAATAAACTTAGTTTGGGGGAAAGGGAAAAAACAAATAACCATTCTCAAAAGCAGTCTTGTTACTACTACTGTTGTGGTTCAGCAGACACTACCCGCCTTACCCAGCCACCACGGACCCCACCACCCCAGCATTCGTACGTATTTCATACGCGTCAATTAGTCCTGGCTACAAGCCAGCCAGCTGTGTGTGTGAAGAATATGAGTGAATTGTGTTTTGATCTTGAATTAACGAAGAAAACACAGATATTAGACAAGACATAACCTGTGGCCGTAATGAAGTGTTACTTTGTACACATAAAAAGATGTAAACATAAGTTTGTGTGACTGACTGACTGACTGGACTGACTGACTGACTTGACTGACTGACTGACTGACTTGACTGACTGACTGACTTGACTGACTGACTGACTGACTGACTTGACTGACTGACTGACTGACTTGACTGACTGACTGACTGACTGACTTGACTGACTGACTGACTGACTTGACTGACTGACTGACTTGACTGACTGACTGACTGACTAACTTGACTGACTGAATGACTTGACTGACTGACTGAATGACTTGACTGACTGACTGAATGACTTGACTGACTTACTGAATGACTTGACTGACTTACTGAATGACTTGACTGACTGAATGACTTGACTGACTTACTGAATGACTTGACTGACTTACTGAATGACTTGACTGACTGAATGACTTGACTGAATGACTTGACTGACTTACTGAATGACTTGACTGACTTACTGAATGACTTTACTGACTTACTGAATGACTTGACTGACTTACTGAATGACTTGACTGACTTACTGAATGACTTGACTGACTTACTGAATGACTTGACTGACTTACTGAATGGCTTGACTGACTTACTGAATGGCTTGACTGACTTACTGAATGGCTTGACTGACTTAAAGTTAGACACTCAGTTCAACCATCGACTTCAGTTCAAGAACTTCTACTATCCACCTCAGCCCAGTAGGGCCACACCATCCATATCCACTCTTCACTACCATCCACAAACATCATTACCCACAATTTAAGGTAAGAAATACTATTATTTCTATTGCATTTGTAGTCTTAAGCAGTAATAGATCATGACAATGAACTAAAATTACATATTCGCCTTCAATTTTTGTAAGATATGTTGGTCTAAAAAAACTTGTTTGGCTTTTTGGGGACTCTCAAACACGTAACCCTATTTTTCCCATAAGTTCTGTTAATTATTTAAGACGAAATTATCTAACACGACTTTTTCAGGAACGTAACTATCGTGCTAAATGACGTTCTACTGTATGTTGCTAAGTGAGGAGAGGCTGTATTGGCAACATTGTTATAAAGATTAGAGTGAAATGGCTGGAATAAATAATTTTTGTGTACCTCTTTATATTACCTGATTCTATTCAGCAGTCCAGATGGATTTGTGCAAGAAATTTCAGCAGCTGAACAGTAGTATTTTTGTCTTACATTTAAAGGTGCACTTAACTCTGCAAATTTAGATTACTTTATACTAGCTGTTCACTTATTTTGACTATTTTCGAAGATGAGCAAAAGGAACACTAAGGCTCTTTGTTATCCAGAGAATGTTGTACTTGACAGTAGTCTTTCACTTTGTCTGCTTAACCTGATCTTATTTATATTATGTCCAGTTAAGTCAGATATGAAGAATTTGGCACAAAGAATATCAGAGCGTTAATATGAAAGATGTATTTTTTAAAGTCTCCAATGCTAGTGTATTTCTCTAAATACTGTTGGGTTATCTATTACTAAATAATTTTGCATGAGAAACTCGTCATGTGGAGAGAGTGGAATAGTTCTTATACGTAAGACTGGTGCTAGTTGTTGGCGCAAGATGGTATCCATGTGCTGCTGAGTGATGAGTGTGTCATTCCCTGTAGCTTGGTAAACCACTTCCTCATAGTCTTCATCCTTTACTTTACTGCAGAATAACACAAAATTAGTTTAGCTCCACGGAATTATGGACAGTGGACCCCTCGGTTTTCGTACAGCTCCTAACTCGAACAATTATGTAAGTGTATTTTTGGGGGTCTGAAACAACTAATCTAATTTACATTCGTCCTTATGGGAACAAATTCGTTCGGTAACGGCACCCAAACAGCATTCTGGAAAGAATTATCGATGAAAACCGAGGGTCCACTGTATTGTGAATATGAGTGAATGAACTAACACTGACGCTGAGAATTTTGAATTGTAGTACAGTGGAACCCCGGTTAACGAAAAAAATTAATTGCAGAAGCCTGCTCAAGTGCCATTACTGAACGAATTTACTTCCTTAAGAAAAAATGTCATTTAGGTTAGTCTATTTCAGACCCCCAAAAATACACTTCCACAAGCACTTACAATATTATACTTACATAATTGCACGATTTCCGGGGTGTTCGTTAACCGGGGTTCCACTGTACTATACTTGGAATATAACTCGAAATGAGATATCTCAAACAATATCTCCTGTTAAGTTTCAAGGGTCTGACAGTGACAAAGAAATATTGAACAGGCAAAATTTAATATGAAGGCACTGATATCACTCCCACTTGAAGGCACTGATATCACTCCCACTTGAAGGCACTGATATCACTCCCACTTGAAGGCACTGATATCACTCCCACTTGAAGGCACTGATATCACTCCCACTTGAAGGCACTGATATCACTCCCACTTGAAGGCACTGATATCACTCCCACTTGAAGGCACTGATATCACTCCCTTGAAGGCACTGATATCACTCCCACTTGAAGGCACTGATATCACTCCCACTTGAAGGCACTGATATCACTCCCACTTGAAGGCACTGATATCACTCCCACTTGAAGGCACTGATATCACTCCCACTTGAAGGCACTGATATCACTCCCACTTGAAGGCACTGATATCACTCCCACTTGAAGGCACTGATATCACTCCCACTTGAAGGCACTGATATCACTCCCACTTGAAGGCACTGATATCACTCCCACTTGAAGGCACTGATATCACTCCCACTTGAAGGCACTGATATCACTCCCACTTGAAGGCACTGATATCACTCCCACTTGAAGGCACTGATATCACTCCCACTTGAAGGCACTGATATCACTCCCACTTGAAGGCACTGATATCACTCCCACTTGAAGGCACTGATATCACTCCCACTTGAAGGCACTGATATCACTCCCACTTGAAGGCACTGATATCACTCCCACTTGAAGGCACTGATATCACTCCCACTTGAAGGCACTGATATCACTCCCACTTGAAGGCACTGATATCACTCCCACTGGGAGTCTGTGACATCTTTAACTTATTTTTTATCTTTATATAAAACTTCATAAGTGAAACTATATTCCTGAATAATTTTTGTCATAATTTGAAGCATATTTAAGGCCACACTGTCTTTAGAATCTTATACTCAGACCATACGTTCTATAAAGAGTTGACTCAGGGTCAGCATTTTTTTAACCAGCCGAGGGACGGGGTGTAAGGTAATTGGACGTAAAGTTTATCGACTACACTAAGTCAGTAAGACTGCATACATTTTTACCACTGTTCAGGAATACCTGAATCCCTAAAGTAAGAAATGTAAACTCAGCATATATACACAGAGCCATACACCATGATATTATTATTATGTATACAACATTGAGGGACAGGGATAGTTCATGTTCAGTTGCACAAGTTGATAATTGACTGTTAGGGGTCTAAAACAATAAATAATAATAATAATAATAATAGTTTATTTAGACATGGTACAATGATACATAGGTAATGATACATGATACATAGGTATAAATGAGATGTACATGCCAAAAGCCCCTAATAGGCTGTGCATTGCGGGCATTCTTAGGACTATTTAATAGTAGACTACATGGTAAAAAATTATGGTTGATAATTTATAAAATAAGTATAATTGTGTATATAAGTTATAAAGTTTGAATATAAGTTGAACATAATAATTTATTAATTGTAGCAATGCAACTAATTGAGTGAGATAACAATTTAAAACAATTAATTTCATTGCAGTTACAGTTTACGTGATCATTATAATGTAAATGTTATAGAAACAGTTAGCTTAGTAAGTATTATTCATAACAGGTTTTTACATTTAAGTGATTAATCAAATTTTTACATTTAAGTGATTATTCTACTTTGTTGGGAATGTTTGATATTGAGCATTTAGGTTTGGGTGAGAAGGTGGTTTTTTAGCATCATTTTGAATTGGGGTACAGGCAGGGTTTCTTTGGCAATGACAGGTAATGAATTCCAAATTTTCGTGCCTTTTATATGCATTGAGTTTTTACATAGTGTTAGATGGACACGGGGAACATCGAGGAGTGATCTGTGTCTAGTGTTATGGTCATGTGCTTAGAAGTGAAAATTTCTACATAGCTATGAAATACGTTCTACTTACACATAATAAATTTATATTTAGACCAAACTGACTATAACAGCCCAAATCATGCTATGTTTTTTACCTGTTAACAGTTAGCTAAGTAAGCTGTAATTTTGTATATAAGAGTATGAAGTTGTTGGAGAAAGGGATATTACACATGCGTTAAGAGGCACAAAACAGCGTCCAGAAGATGGTCAGTGTAATAGTCAAATATTGTACATCGTTATTCAGTGTTAAATAGATGAAACCGTATTTCAAGACCGTGGGACTACCGTTGTGTATATACCTCATAATACAGTCCATATTCAAGGTGATGTGCGTATCTGTCCAAACTAAACATATACCATGAGACAGCTATTACTGTGGTAATAAGTCATACTACCATTCATCAGATTGTTGAATACCAAGTAAATATTAGGTGTCAAGTGTCCTGGAATAAGCAAAATGGTGCCCTTAATTAACATCAAATTGAGTGCTTCATAAGATAGCTGTGTGCCTGCTCGAGGGGCTTCTGGCCTGGGTGTCGATCTCTGCCTGTGTGCCCTGGGGAGGATCTTGGGGTGTAGCAGCCCTTGGGCTTGCTCCCTTATACAAAAATGCTAGATTCAGAATGAAACACCCAGGGATGACCCAGGACTGATAAGTACCATACATATTCCTGTGACCCAGGTACAGTCAACCCTTGGTTTTCGTTTGTCTCAGTTTTCACCAATTTTGGTTTTCGTTCACTTTTTTCGTGGAAAAATTGTCTCAGTATTCGTTGATGGTACGGAACCCATCCACCAGTGCCCCACACATACAAACGCCGTAGATTGCCACCCACGCACCTCCCATGCACATTGTCATGCAGTGTAGCATTGTTTATGCTTGAGTGAACATCATCCCAGGAGTTCATACAAAACATTTATTAACAATTCATTGTTTTTGGCCCTTGATTATTGTGTGACTACTAAATAAGCTACCATGGGCCCAAAGAAAGCTCCTAGTGCCAGTTCCTTGGTAAAGAAAGTGAGGAACACCGTAGAACTGAAGAAAGAAATAATAGAAAAATATGATAGTGGTGTAAGTATTGCCGAGCTCGCCAGGATATACAAGAAGGCCCCATCAACCATCAGTTCCATTGTGGAGAAGAGAAAAGAAATCACGAAAGCTAATGTTGCGAAAGGGGTGAATACAATAACGAAACAGAGATCACAAACAATGGAAAATATGGAGAAATTGTTGTTGGTGTGGATAAACCAAAAACTGCTACTGGGTGATAGTGTTGTGCAATCCATCATATGTGAGAAAGCAAGGCAGTTGCATGCCGATCTTGTCAAGAAAATGACTGAAACCAGTGTTGATGTTGATGAATTTAAGGCCAGCAAAGGCTGGTTTGAAAACTTCAAGAAGCGAAGTGGCATACACAGTGTTGTAAGGCATGGTGAGGGTGCCAGTTCAGATAAACACGGGGCTGAAAAATTTGTGCGTGACTTTAAAGAATATGTAGAGGCAGAAGAATTTAAACCCCAACAAGTGTTTAATTGTGACGAAACAGGCCTCTTTTGGAAGAAAATGCCAAGGAGGACCTACATCATGCAGGAGGAAAAGGCACTGCCAGGACACAAGCCTATGAAAGACAGGCTAACTCTAATGTTGTGTGGTAACGCTAGTGGGGATTTCAAAGTGAAGCCTTTACTGGTGTAACACTCAGAAAATCCCAGAGTGTTCAAGAAATACAGTGTTGACAAGAGTAAATTGTGTGTGATGTGGAAGTCTAACCCTAAGGCATGGGTCACTAGGGAAATTTTCTGGAATGGTTTAATCAAGTGTTTTGCCCCAGTGTGAAGAAATATCTATTGGACAATAAATTGGGGCTCAAGTGCCTCCTGGTAATGGACAATGCTTCTGCTCATCCTCAAGACTTGGAAGACCAAATGTCTAAGGATTTCAAATTTGTAACAGTGAAGTTCTTGCCTCCTAACACCACTCCTCTCATCCAGCCCATGGACCAGCAGGTCATTTCAAACTTCAAAAAACTGTACACCAAAGCAATATTTCAAAGGTGCTTTGATGTGACCAATGACACTGCATTGACCTTAAAAGAGTTCTGGAAGGATCACTTCGATATCTTCCATTGCATAGGCTTCATAGATAAAGCTTGGCAGGGAGTGACTTCCAGGACGATGAACTCTGCTTGGAGAAAGTTGTGGCCAGATTGTGTCCCAGAGAGGGATTTTGAAGGGTTTGGGCCTGACCCTGAGGAGCCTATGGAAGTTGTGGAAAGTATTGTGGCATTGGGGAATTCCATGGGGTTGGATATGAGTAGCCAGGATGTGGAAGAGTTGGTGGAGGACCACAATGAAGATCTAACCACTGAAGAGCTGCAACAGCATCAAACCACAACTCAGGAAATTGCTTCAGTGGAGGAAGAGAGATGTAAGGTGCCTTCTTCAGAGATTAAGGAGATTTGTGGAATGTGGAGTAGGGTGCATTCATTTGTGGAGGAACATCACTCTGACAAAGATGTTGCAATCCGTCTCATCAACATGTTCAATGACAATCTCTTTTCCAATTTTAGGGACATTTTAAAGAGACGCCAGACACAGAGCTCTCTCGACAGATATTTAGTGCCACAGGTGTGCAGTGACTCTCAAGCTGGTCCTAGTGGGATTAAAAGACAAAGAAGAGAAGTGACCCCAGATGAGGACTTGGCACCTAGAATCCTTATGGAGGGGGATTCCCCTTCCAAAAAATAGGGTCTCTTCTCTCTCCCCTCCTCCCTCTCTTCCATCCAGCAACATCAGTCTTCAATAAAGGTAAGTGCCACATTGAGTTCATTCATTTGTGCATGTAAATCTATCTTTAACCCTTAAACGGTCCAAACGTATATTTACGTTTTATTTTTCATTCCTCCAAATTTGGCATGATTGTCCTGAGATGCCTGGTCAGCATAGAAAGGATCCTAACACTCGGTGCATGCCATATTAAAAAAATCTGGGACCACTTAGTACCTTTTGGGAGCACCAGTTAAATTGAGAGCCAGCTAGAGCAAACACTGCGGCAAACACCAAGGATTCACTGATGTCATGTCATATTAACACTCCTTTTTTAAGTGGAAAGTGATGTTGGCAGGCTGGCAGGCCAGCTGGCTGGCTGGCTGGCCACCTGGCTGCCAGCAGCTGGGTACCTGATTGGCTGTCTTTGTATCCGTCTGTCTGTCTGTATTTTTCTGTCTCTATCTCACAGGAACACATACGTAAATACAATTATACGTACCTAGTGTAAATTACCTAGGATAACTAAAAAAATCCAGGCAAAGTGTTATACTGTGCTTGGGATCTGCGTAATACCATTTGGTTCATGAGCTACTCTCTGAGACAAGCAGACAGAAAGGAGACGACACACAGACAGAAAGACACACACACAGACAGACAGAAAGACACACACACAGACAGACAGAAAGACAGACAAATTTGAGTAACAAATAAAGGGAAGCAGTGTAGGCTTCAAATGTCATCACTGTAATTACTGGACTGATAGGAAGAGATAAGACTAGCCTCACCCACACCAAATGTCACCAGTCATGATTAGTGGAGATCAGATGAGATAAGGCAGTGACACATATCTTACATAATGCTTAGGGTTGAAATTTATTGTAATGATTATTACATATTATTATTATTATTATTATGCACTATTATTATTATGCACTATCATTATTATTATTATTATTATTATGCACTATCATTATTATTATCATTTGAGTACAATTTCAGTATCTAATATTACTGTCAGAACACAGATTGGCTATGAAATCACAAGAACTACTACAAATTGTAATTATCAGAACATAAAAATTATATAAAATAATAAAAAAATGAGAAGAAAAAAAAGGTATATCGGCAACGATTCTGCAAGCGGCAGGACTCCTGTTGCTGTCAGGTGAGCATCCAGAGCCAACTTCTCCGCCTCATATCTCGGTAACTACTGACCCTAGATTTTTTTTTTAATTCTAATACACTTAAAAAAATGTGCTCTTCATTTCTATAAAAAAATTTTTTTTTTTTCGAAATATTCGGGGCAGTAGCGGTAAGAACGTATATTTACGTTTGGACCGTTTAAGGGTTAAGGCCCCCCCCAAAAAAAAAAAATCCAAACTTCTGGGTTTCTGGAACGGATTAATTGAATTTCCATTATTTCTTATGGGGAAAATGGTTTTGGTTTTCGTCGATTTTGGTTTTAGTTGATCCCTCTGGAACAGATTAAACACGAAAACCAAGGGATGAATATATGTTTTAAGCTTGGTTAATTAGGTTTAAAGTCTATCGACTTGAAACCAAATTAAGGCTGCTTGTAATCTTTTCATCACCGATCAAGAATACCTTAATCTCTCTCTCCCACTAGTGATGCTCCTACTGGTGGTCCTTAATCCATTTTTTTCCAAGAAAGAATATTGAAAGGGTAATTAATGAGGGCAAGATTAACACCTTAATTAATATGTAAAGGCAATAACCATCTCATAATTAAGGACCCATAACAAGATTCCATAAATGAATATCGAATGTTGTTTAGGTTAACGGGGTTTTAAGTCTATTCACTACATAAGTGTCATTAAGGTTTCATGTTACCTGTTCACCACTAATCACGAATACTTTAATAATTTAACAAAGAATTAAAGAAAATTTTCAGTGTATATACACCAAGAGGCATACTTATCTAGGTGTATATATATGTGCAAGGGGGGGGGATAAAGCAGGCAAATATCATAAATACCCTTTGTGACTTCTAAAGAATAAACTAATGTTAAAGTGCAGGGAGTGACATACAGTGGACCCTCGGTTATCGCCCGTAATCCGTTCCAGAAGGTCGGCCTAAAAGCGAAATAATATTTTCCATAAGAATTAATGTAAATATACAATTAATCCGTTCTAGACACCCAAAAATATTAACAAAAAATTAATTTTTTAAAGATTAATTATAGTTTTACATACACAAAACAATGAAAACTAAATAAAATAAATACATGAACAATTAAATCAGTATTACATACCTTTATTGAAGACTCTTGTTGGCTTATGGAAGAGAGGGAGGAGAGTTTATTTTTTGGAAGGGGTATACCCCTCCATAAGGACATCAGGTATCAAAGCCCTCTCTGGGGTTACTTCCCTTCTTTGTCTTTTACTGCCACTAGGACCAGCTTGAGAGTCACTGCACACCTGTCGCACAAAATAACTGTCCAGAGAAATCTGTTTCTGGCGTCTCTTAAGATTTCCCTGAAGTGCGACGTTTTGTCACTGAACATGTTGCAGATATGGCTTGTTTCAGCTTGGTCAGGGTGATATTTCTCAGCAAAAGCTTGCACCCTACTCCACATTGCACAAATCTCCTTAATCTCTGAAGAAGGCACCTCCTTTCCTCCCTCTTCCTCCTCCTCTGAAGCAAGTTCCTGAGCTGTGGTCTATTGCTGTTCCAGATGAAGCTCTAGCAGCTCTTCAGTGGTTAGCTCTTCCCTGTGGTCCTCCACCAACTCTTCCACATCCTCACCACTAACCTCCAACCCCATGGACTTCCCCAAAGACACAATAGATTCCACAACAGGCGTAGGGTCCTCAGGGTCAGCCCCAAACCCTTCAAAATCTTTCTCTTGGACACATTCTGGCCACAAATTTCTCAAAGCAGAGTTCAAAGTCCTGGAAGTTACTCCCTGCCAAGCCTTACCTATAAGGCTTATGCAATGGAGAATATTGAAGTGATTCCTCCAGAACTCTTAGGGTCAAATCAGTGTCTGAGGTCACTTCAAAGCACCTTTGAAACACTGCTTTGGTGTAGAGTTTTTTGAAGTTAGAAATGACCTGCTGGTCCATGGGCTGGATGAGAGGAGTGGTGTTAGGAGGCAAGAACTTCACTGTTATAAAACTGAAATCCCTAGACAATTGGTCTACCAAGTTTGGAGGATGAGCAGGAGCATTGTCCATTACCAGGAGGCACTTGAGTAGTAATTTATGTTAGAAGAGGTATTTTTTCACACTTGGGGCAAACACATCATTGATCCAATCTGAAATTTTGCCTTGTGACCCATGCATTATTATTAGCTTTCCACATCACACACAATTTACTCTTGAAGACATTGTTTTTCTTGAAACACTCTGGGATTTTCAGTGATACACCAGTAAAGGCTTCACTTTGAAATCCCTACTAGCATTACCACAGAACAAAAGAGTAAGCCTGTCTTTCATAGGCTTGTGTCCTGGCAGTGCCTTTTCCTCCTGCATAATGTAGGTCCTCTTTGGCATTTTCTTCCAAAAGAGGCCTGTTTCGTCACAACTGAACACTTGTTGGGGGGAGGAATCCTTTAGCCTCTACGTACCCCTTGAATTCCTGCACAAATTTTTCAGCCGCACATTTGTCAGAACTTGCAGCTTCGTCATGCCTTACCACACTGTGTATGCCACTACGCTTCTTAAATCTCTCAAACCAGCCTTTGCTGGCCCTAAATTCACTAACAGCAGCACTTGTTCCAAGCATTTTATTTACGAGATCCGCATGCAACTGCCTTACTGTCTCACAAATGATCGACTCCACAACACTATCTCCCGCTAATTGTTTTTCGGTGATCCACAACAACAATAACTTCTCCATATCTTCCATTATTGGTGACCTTCATTTCGTTAGCACATTTACTCCTTTTGCAACATTAGCTTCTCTGATTTCTACTTTCTTTGCCAGGATGGAAGTGATTGTTAATTTGTTTTTTCCCATACATCCTGGCAAGTTCCAGCACCTGCACACCACTCTCATATTTTTCAATAACTTCTTTCTTAAATTCCATCATGTTTCTCACTTTCTTTACCAAAGAAACTTTACTAGGAACTTTCTTTGGGGCCATGGTTACTTATTTCGCAGTTGCACTTTATCAATAGCCACCAAAAACAATGGATTATATCGAAATGTTTGGATGAATGAGCAGAAGCTTCCTCACTTGCCCAGAGATAGCCACGCTGACTCAGGAACGCGCGAGCGGCAGGCGGGTTGACATGTCCAATACGGCCGATAAGCGAAATAACTGTCGATAACAGAGTTGGCCGATAAGCTGAACGGCCAATAACCGAGGGTCCATTGTAATTTAGACAAATAAATTCCACAAGTATTGTATATTGATTTTTTGAGAATATTTTTAGAAAAAAAAGTATGTTGAAAAAAGGAAATATAAAAAAAAATATTAAATAATAAATGAAAAAGGAGGGAAACAGTGACAGCATTGGGCCCTTGTTGTTCACAGTCTACATGAGTAACATAGATGAGGGAATAAATAGCGACATAAGGAAGTTTGCCAATGACACCAAACTAGGCCGTCGAATTCATTCTGATGAGGACATTGGAGCACTCCAGGAAGATTTGAATAGACTGATGCAGTGGTCGGAGAAGTGCAGTTTAATATAGACAAATGCAAAGTTCCAAACATTGGACAGGAAAATAACCATGCCACATATAAACCAAATAATGTAATTGTGAGAAGGATTTGGGAGTTCTGGTTAGCAGTAATCTAAAACCAAGACAACAATGAATAAGTGTGCACAATAAAGCGAACAGAATCCTTGGCTTCATATCAAGAAGCATAAATAATAGGAGTCCTCAGGCTGTTCAACTCCATATATTCTTGGTTAGGCCTCATTTAGATTATGCTGCACAGTTTTGGTTACTGTATTACAGAATGGATATAAATGCACTGAAAAACATACAAAGGAAGATGACAACTTGATCCCATGTATCAGAAATCCTCTCTATGAGGATAGACTGAGGGCCCTGAATCTGCACTCTCTAGAAAGGCATAGAATTAGGGGAGATATGATTAAGGTGCATAAATAGAAAACAGGAATAAGTAAAGGGGATGTAAATAGCATGCTAAAATTACCTAGCCAAGACAGGACTCACAGCAATGGTTTTAAGTTAGAAAAATTCAGATTCAGGAAGGATATAGGAAAGCACTGGTTTGGTAATAGTTGTGGATGAGTGGAACAAATTCCCGAGTACCGTCATAGAAGCTAAAACGTTGTGTAGTTTTAAAAATAGATTAGATAAATACATGAGTGGGTGTGACTGGACCTGATTAGCTTGTGCTACTAGGTCTGATGCCATGCTCCTTCCTTAAGTGGATGTGACCTGACCTGACTAGGCTGGGTCATTGGCTTAAGCCGGTGGGAGACCTGGACCTGCCTCGCATGGGCCAGTAGGCCTGCTGCAGTGTTCCTTCTTTCTTATGTTCTTAAAAAAGTAAAAAACAATCAAAGGGTGGGTATATAAATTGTGGGGTGGGGGAGGGGGGAGGTTAAAAGGTGACTGGAGGTGCATTCAGGTGTACACCCGTGCATGATATCTCACACTGAGCCAACCAATACAAACTGTTACTGCCATCTACTTACCAGTAAAGTGAGCCAGGACAAGCAACAGCATACACAACATTGCCGTAATATCCGAAGGTGTGCATCAGGCGATGATGCTCCATGCGTCCTTTTTCGTAGCCCCCGAGACACTAAAATATAGGGAATTAGAGATGTAATGTTATAAAACAGTTAAACTAATTTATACTTTTATTGGCAAAATGGTTCCAAACCCAATTTTACCAGTAATAGTACCAGCATAGTCGAAATTATCTCTTAACAGTTTGTAACTATGTATTTGAGGAGTATGTTTAGAATTATTAAAAAAAAATGTAAAATTGTTCTATACAATATACTATGATGAGAGAGAAATATCTCTCTTATCTAGTTGGGTATCACCCGAGAGTCAATATTTAAAGCAGGTGTCTGACTTTTTGTTTCCATTCTTCGTAGTTTCCTTTTGATAACTTGAGAACGCTTCTTCAGATTAGCTTCAAACTGTCAAATGCTAGTACATCTTACTTGAACATGTCTCTTCTCTTATTGAAATTTTAATGTTATTGGCCCTGCCTTGGCACCGGTAAGGGGCTCTTGATCCATGAAATTTTACTTTATTTCCCTTTCCTTGGCTCAAACCTCATTGCCTCTCAATCCCTAAAGTGCTGCATGACCCTTTCAGGTTTACTAAACAAAGTGAGATATCCTTTTTCGTGTGATAACTGGAGAATGCCTCATCCAATCGACTACGACTTAAAAATATTAACAATGATTTATCATATCTAATTGGAAGGTTTGGATTGACTCTGAGCTGTACAGGTGCTAATTTACCAATTTTACGAAAAAACATTATTTTTTTATTGTAATAACGTAATTATAATAATTATTTCTACATGTACAACGTACAAAACCTAGCTGATATCAATGACACTACTTTTTAGAAAGTCCCTTGTTATGCAGAGCATTTAGGGTAAATCAGGTCAATTTTGTCCCTAAGATGCGACCCACACCACTCAGTTAACACCCAGGTACCTATTTTACTGATAAGTGAATGGGAACAACAGGTGTCTTAAGGCAACACGTCCTAATGTTTCCACCCGTAACGGGGATTGAACCATGAACCTCAATGTGTGAACTGAGTACGCTAGCAATCGAGCTACGGGACATTCATTTCATTTGGGCTTCAAAATTTAAATGCTAGTTTATCTTATGTGAAGAGGGGCGAATCTTAACGGGGCTTTGTAGGAGCCAGTTTGGTACTTTAAATAAACCTCTATAACATGCATTGCCCGATAAAAACTTAGCAGATCACAGCAAGAGACTAAACAACCCCTGGCTTACAAACAGCATCCTCAAATCTATTGATAAAAAACATCTATATGAAAAACAGTACAGAATGGGTCTAATAACAAAGGATATGGCAAAATGTTACTCAACAATACTAACCAATCTAATAAGGTCAAAAACACTATTACAAAAACAGATTTCATGACATAAAAGGTCACATGAAAAAGACCTGGAAAACCTTATCAGAAATTCTAGGATCTAAAAAGGTCACAAAACAGAATGATTAACTTAACGAAACCAGAAGAATCTCTCCTCCAGCCAACCGATACTGCCAACAAACTTAATGTCTTTTTCTCGACCATAGGAACAATGCTAGCAAGCAAAATTCCAAACTCAAACATTCAACCAAGAGACAACCTCACTGGCAACTACCCAAATATTCTATTTTTAGCTCCAACAAATCCTACTGAAATCTCGCTCATCATCAAAACACTAAAGAACAAGGCATGAGACCTAAATAACGTACCACCACTCATGTATAAAAAAAGCTTCTCATGCACTCCTTAGAAAGGCGTAGAATTAGGGGGGATATGATTGAGGCGTATAAATGGAAAACAGGAATAAAAAAAGGGGATGTAAATAGCGTGCTGAAAATATCCAGCCAAGATAGGACTCGCAGCAATGGTTTCAAGTTGGAAAAGTTCAGATTCAGAAAGGATATAGGAAAGCACTGGTTTGGTAATAGAGTTGTGGATGAGTGGAACAAACTCCCGAGTACCGTCATAGAAGCTAAGACGTTGTGTAGTTTTAAAAATAGGTTAGATAAATACATGAGTGGGTGTGGGTGGGTATGAGTTGGACCTGACTAGCTTGTGCTACTAGGTCTTATGCCATGCTTCTTCCTTAAGTGGAAGTGACCTGACTACCTGGAGTTTACTTGGAGAGGGTTAACTCCAGGTAGTCAGGCCTCGTATGGGTCAGTAGGCCTGCTGCAGTGTTCCTTCTTTCTTATGTTCTTATGTGTTGTCACCAATTATGGCAACTCTGTTTAACAAATCCATTGAATCTTCCACCTTCCCATCCATACTCAAGACAGCAAGGGTCACCCCGATCCTCAAAGGAGGTGATCCAACTGAATTGAACTACAATATAGGCCTATATCAAACTTACCCCTACTATCTAAAATCTTCGAAAAAATTAATTCACAAACAAGTCTACTCCTACTTAGTATCCCACAACATACTCAACCCCTGTCAGTTTGGATTCAGACCGAAAAAAAATACTAATGATGCCATTACGTATACATATTCGGAACTCGAAAAAAAAATCAATTTCCCCTGGGACTTTTCATAGACTTATGAAAAGCTTTTGATACAGTTGACCATGACCTATTGCACCAAAAACTTGAACACTACGGGGTCAGAGGTCACTCTCGATTACCTAAAATCTTATCTTAGCAATAGAACCCAGTATTTATACACAAATGGAGCTAACTCCACTACACAACCTGCTCTTGTTGGAGTCCCACAGGGACTCTTTCTCATTTACATCATTGACCTCCCTCAGTGGCACTAAGTGACAAGGACTGTAATAGGTACAGTGGAAAAACAGAAATGAGCAGGAAGGGTAGAGAGAAAGGGGGGGGGTCTTTATATGTATATTACACTAATAGTCATAGTGCTAGAAATAAGATGGACGAGTTGCAAGTGCAGGTAATATTGATGTTTTTGCAATAACTGATAATAATATTTTTATTTCGTTGCAAGTCTGTCTGGATAGAATTTTCAGAGGGGTGTGAAAAATTTATTTTAGGCATGATATACCGTCCTCCAAACTTAAATAGGGAAACAAGGGAAACTACTTTGGGAGGAAATTGTTAAGGACACAAGGCATGATAACGTAGTAATTCTAGGGGACTTTAACTTTAGTCAGATTGATTGGAATTGCCTTGTCGCCTTAACAATTTCCTCCCAAAGTAGTTTCCCTTGTTCCCTATCTAAGTTTGGAGGACGGTATATCACGCCTAAAATAAATTTTTCACACCCCTCTGAAAATTCTATCCAGACAGACTTGCAACAAAATAAAATTATTATTATTATATTATTATTATTGTATGTATTATTACAGACTTTATACCCATTTTATGCAACAATTTAAATGATCAAGGACATAAGAGTGCCACCCCACCCCCGTTCCCGATACTTCTGTCTACTTGGAACAATTTAAAACCCTGGATGTGACATTCAGCAGGCATGTCCCGATTTTTCATATAAAACCATGTCTCAGTTATTGCAAAAACATCAATATTACCTGCACTTGCAACTAATCTCAATTCGTCCATCTTATTTCTCGCACTACGACTATTAGTATAAGAAATGTTCAGAAAACCTCCCTTCTCTTTACTCTTCTTGTTCATTTCTGTTTTACCTATTGCTGTCCTTATCACCTAGTGCCACTGACTTTCCAATATCCACCTTATTCTGCCTATTACTAGTTCCCCTAAAATTCATAACATTACTACACTGGGACTTCACTGTTTTCCCCCCATAACCCATACCACTAACTTTTTCTAGTTTAAAGCCCTAACAGCTCCCTCCACTGCAGTTGCCAGTGCCCCACCCCAGACCTAGATAAGTGAACCCCATCCCTGGCATACATGTCATTTCTGCCATAGAAGAGGTCCCAGTTGTCAATGAATGTTACTGCATTTTCCTTACAGTATTTGTCCAGCCAGCAATTGACACCAATTGCCCTGGACAACCATTCATTTCCAACTCCTCTCCTTGGCAAAATACCACATATGACAGGGTTCCCACCCTTCTTCCTAATTCTGTCTATTGCTGACCTATAGCTGCTAATCAGCTCCTCACTCCTACGCCTGCCAACATCGTTGCCTCCAGCACTGAGACAGATAATAGGATTGCTCCCATTACCTCTCATGATGTCGTCCAGACGGCTAACAATATCCTTCATCCCAGCCCCAGGATAACACACCTTCTGCCTCCTATTCCTATCCTTAAGACAAAATTCCCTATCCATAAGCCTAATCTGACTGTCCCCAACTAAAACTATGTTCTTACCTCGACTGGTGGTGTGCTTGACGTTCTTGACGGTCTTTGTAGAGATGGTCTTCGCTGGGATGTCTTCACATTCGTCTGATAAGGAAAAAAGAGTTCCTGGTTTTCAGAGCAGTCTCCTGGACCTTCTTCAACTTCAGCTTCGTCCCTTCAGATCCGACTAGCATCCATTCGTTGGTCTGATCATCGATGACATTGTTCCGGGGACAATCCTTGCATATACCCTTCAAACGTTGAATTTCTCTTCTAGCTTCCGTTAATTCCACCTTAAGTTGGAGATATGGCTGCTCGTAGTCGAGGGAATTATTATTATTATAATCAAATAGAAGCGCTAAACCACAGGGGTCATACAGCGCTGCAGGTTATTGCAGGATGCAGGGAGAATGGGTTGTAAGAGGGAGATGGATTAGTAGGGTATGGAGTGTAGCAGGACAGTGGATAGTGCAGGGATAGAGGGTAGCAAGAGATCGAGGTAGAAGGGACTGAGGGAGGTGCTAGAGGTATAATCTTCAGCGTTTGTGTAGTAAGTCAGTGTCTGTCAAAAAGTCAACGAGAGAGTCAGGATTAAAGGAGGGTCCATCTGCAAGAAGGGAAGGTAAAGAAAGGGCCGCAGAGCGAAGACACTGGAACCTGACAATGCTCACAGAGAGGGGCAGGGAGCTTCTCCATGAGATACCCGTGAGTAAGACGAGTGTGGCCGATGCGAAGACGGGAGAGTGTAGTCTCCCAACCCTGACATTGGTGACAAGAAGAAGGCCAGAAACCTATAATCGGTTTAATAGAATGAAGTTTGTTATTTAGCAGGTCAGACCAGCGTTGTTGCCAACGGGCGCGAAGGTGGGTAGCAATGACTGCAAAATAGTCCGTGAAAGGAACACCTCTATATGAAACTGGAAGGTAATGTACTGCTGATCGCGCAGCAGTGTTTGCCTGTTCATTGCCCTGTACGTCAACATGACCAGGGACCCAACAAAAAACAATATCTTTGTGCTTGCTAAAGATACGGCGTAACCAAAGGTGGATACGAAGAACTAGGGGGTGAGGTGTATCAATTTTACGGATAGCCTGTAAAGCACTAAGGGAGTCTGAAACGACCAGAAACGGTTACACAGGCATATATGCAATACGGATAAGTGCCACAAGAATGGCATACAATTCAGCCGTAAAGATGCTAGCTGAGGGTAACAGATGCCCTCGCACGACGTTGTCCGGGAAGACTGCTGCGAATCCGACACCGTCAGATGACTTTGAACCATCGGTGTATACTGCGATGGAATGGGAATGAGAACGGAAGTGGTCTAGAAAAAAAGAGCGAGAAGCCGCCGTAGGTAGTTGGGCCTTCACGCAAGGTACAGGAATAGAACAGACACAGACAGCAGGAACTTCCCAAGGGGGTAGAGGAAAGGGTGAAGCCACATGAACATATAAAGGCGGAAGCTGAAGGGAAGACTAGAGTGAATGCAGACGAAGAGAAATTGACGAAGTAAACAGGGGCGATGAACAAATAACGAGCATCTACTAACATCTCTGACAATCCTATACATGGAAGGATTGCGGAGGTCATGAGAGAGAACATAATAGCGAATGCATAATAGCAAGCAGAAAGAGTGTTGTTCTCAGAACACATCCCTGGGGGACACCTTCAGCTTGGACAAATTCCGGGGAAAATTCATTACTAACCCGGACCCGGAAATGTCTGTCAGTTAAGAAGGCCTTAAGGAAGAATGGCAGGTTGCCTCGGAGGCCTAAGGAGTGGGCCTGGGCCAAGATATTATATCTCCAAGTTGTGTCATAAGCCTTCTCAAGGTCGAAAAAGATAGCGATAACCAAGTGGTTATTAGCAAAGGCATTACGAATATATGTATCCAAGCGCAGCAAGGGGTCAATGGCAGAACGGCCCTTACGGAAGCCATATTGACTAGGGGAGAGACTATTGTGCGTCTCTAAATACCACATCAAACGTCTATTAACTAGACGTTCCATCACCTTGCAAACTGCACTGGTAAGAGCGATGGGACGGTAGTGGGAGGTATCATGTCCCGTAGTACCTGGTTTGCGAAAAGGGAGAACAATAGCAGACTTCCACAGCTGGGAAGAACTCCTTGCGACCATATAAGATTAAAGAGTCGTAAGAGGACAGTAAGAGCAGACTGATGTAAATGCTGTAGCATACGAATATGTATGCCGTCTGGCCCAGCTGCCGATGATCGGCAAGCAGAGTGTGTTGCCTCCAGTTCTTGAAGGGTAAAAGGCACATTATAAGATTCTTCTCTGAGAGAAGAAAAATCTAAGGGCTTTAACTCACTGGCAGACTTAGAAGAAAGGAACGAGGGGCATAAATGGAGCCCCTGAGATATAAGATAAGATTTCTTCGGATTTTTAACCCCGGAGGGTTAGCCACCCAGGATAACCCAAGAAAGTCAGTGCGTCATCGACGACTGTCTGTCTTATTTCCATTGGGGTCCTTAATCTTGTCCCCCAGGATGCGACCCACACCAGTCGACTAACAACCCAGGTACCTATTTGCTGCTAGGTGAACATGACAACAGGTGTAAGGAAACACGTCGAAATGTTTCCACCCGCCGGGAATCGAACCCGGGCCCTCCGTGTGTGAAGCGAGAGCTCAAGCCACCAGACCACCGGGCGGACTAGATGATTACCAATTTCAGTGGCAACGGCAAGAGGGTGTGCTATATCGACACCAGCAACCTGAAGAACAGGAGCCAGGTCGGGGGAGAATTTACCACTTAATTTCCGCACTTTCTTCCAGACTGCACTCATCGATGAAGCCGAAGTGACAGTAGAAACGTAATCTGCACAGCAAGTGCATTTAGCATCAGTATGACCCTGCACAATAGCTCTCTTCTGCTTAAAATCAGGAGTCTCTCTGTGGTTCTGTTATACCGATACCTGCCCCATGCAGCGCGTTTCAAACGCACTGCCCGAGCACAAGTAAGAGACCACCAAGGCACGCACTTCTGAGGATGCTTGCCCGAGGTTTGGGGAATAGAATGTGAAGCCGCTGTGAAGATGGAGGACGAAAAGAGGTTTAAAACCTCATCAATGGAGGACGAGGTAGGAACCTCATGAAAGGCAGTAAGATGTGCATAAAGGTCCCATTTCGCCCGGTCAAATTGCCAGCGTGGGCAATGAGGAGGTGGAGAAAACAAAGGGGACTTAAGGATGATTGGGAAATGATCGCTGTCATGTAAGTCCGGGAGGACAGACCAGGTGAAGTCAAGGACTGTTGAGGAAGAGCAGATGGAGAGATCGATACAGGAGAAAGAATGAGTTCGAGGATCAAAATGGGTAGGAGTACCCGTATTTAAAACATGGAGGGGAAGAGAAGCAAGAAATGCCTCCAACTGAATGCCACGGGAGTCACAGTGCGACCCTCCCCAGAGAAAATGGTGTGCGTTAAATCAAATCGCCAAGTAATAGAAGGGTGGCGGTAAGGAAGAAACCGGAAAATCAACATCTGGGATAGACAATGCCCGCAAAGGGGAGAGATATAAAGAACAGAGTGTATACCACTTATTCAAGTGGATACGGGCTGCGGTGTAATGTAAGGAAGAAGGAACATAGAGCTGACGGTATGGAACACCAGTGCGTATAAGAAGAGCACTTTCATTAAAGGTTCCATCGGAAAAAGGATCCGATGAATATAACAAATCATAGCCTGAAAAGGGCCTGATAACAGTGGATTGTAATTTGGGTTCTTCCAAACAGACCCCAACAGGGGAAAACTGGGAGAGCAACACCTGAAGCTCACCCCGGTTACCCCTGAGGCCTCGGATAATCCACTGCAAATAAGCCATGATTTATGGAGAGAAAGATATAAGTGGAAGTTAATGGAATCTATGGACTAGGGTTAGAAAAGTCCACGTGTGGAGGCAGCGGAAGACCTGTCATCAGAGAAGGAGGAGGACGTTGTGAAGTAAGGGGGAATTTAGACGAAGAAGAGAGATGAGGAACCTCAGGTGGAGTAGTGTCCATCATCAGTCCAGTCTCTGAAATATATTCTGCAATAGCTTCCAGTGTTTCGAAGTCAAAGATGCAGAATGTGGGACTACATTAGAAATGGAAGAAGCGTGAGCAACTATCGGGGAGTCTATAGACTGTACTAAAGTAGAGGGCGGGCGAGGAGATAGAAGAGGCTTGGGAGGGGACAGGGGATGAAGGTAGTGTATGAGGAGGAGGATGAACCTCCACACACGTTACAGAACTAGACGGAGGCGAAGAACCTGGCAGTAGGGATTTTTTGCCGGGCTTATGAGAAGAAGGGGGGCGCTGAGGTTTAGGTGAAGGACGAGGACGTGTAGACTCAGAACTATGCGAGTGAGTAGAGGAAGGAGTGTGGATAGTATGGGATGCCGAGGTAGGGACCTCGGAGCCAAGAACATCAAAAGGATTCGAGACAGGGGTGACTAAGGATGAGGCGACCACAGAGGAAGCCGTGGAAGTTGGGACCCCAGAAGACGGCCATAGCATATGAGAAGCCTTTCCTCCTCTTTGAGACAACGGATTTCCCGCTCATTCAGGTAAACCTGACAACGGCAAGAATACGATGGATGTGCCTCATGACAGTTAAGGCAAGAGGGAGGTAAAGTACAAGGACTGGCATGGTCGTCGGCACCACAGACTGGGCATTCGGCCATGGACCTGCAATATTTCGCTGGATGACCAAAACGCCAGCAGTTTCTACACTGCTGTGGTGTAGGGGTCACCTTTCGAATTTGTACACGTTGACCTGCAATGTAGACCGAAGGTGGGAGTTCACGGCAGTCAAACGTTAAACAAGCTATATTGCAAGGAAAACGTCTTCGCTTATTGGCAGGGAGGGTAAAAGTGTCAACCTTAAGGATAGGGAGTTCTTGGAGCTCAAGTTGCTCCAAAATGTCTTCACCACATGCCTGGAAATTCCATTGGACAATGGTGTGGGGTAAAATGACAGTACCACTACAAGAATTAAGAGAATGATGCTTGTCAATAGTGACAGGAATAGTATCTATGGTCGTAAGAAGGGAAAGATCACGAGCTTGGCCAGCATTCTGGACCGTGATGATGCGAGTGCCGTTCTTGAGAGTGTGAAAAGAGATATCTTTGCCTACATGGGGTAGGAGAGCTTTACCAATACTATGATTGGAAAGATAGGTAGTTGTAGTAGTCGGTCTGAGAGTAAAAAACTGTTTCACACTACTCAATGGACAAAGTATCTAAGGGGAGTGCGCGACGTGCTAGTCGTTTCTGAGATGAACGAGAAATAAGAGTCGAATCGTCATGTAAGGGTCTTGGTCGTTTGGGTGTGGGACCGGGGGTGGTCCGATGGGAGACGGGCGAGTGATTCGAAAATTGCTGCACCGTCGAGGGAGAAGCCGGAATCAAGGTCAGAGAAGAGCAAAGGTCAGATATGTCAAAAGGGCCGGTCGGAACCCCGGTACCTGAAGCAGGTGACGAACCGGCACCAGCAAGAGGTACAGGGGTATTAGAGTTGTCCGAAGAGTTGTCCGGTAACGAGGTAGGGTCAGAACTAGGTGTGGTATCAGGAAGGGGCCCGGGGGTATTGGGTTCATGGATTGGGTGAGCCATGGTTAGGTTACTTCTTTCTTTTTATTTTTAAGAAAAAAAAAGAAAGAAGAAAATAAAAATAAAAATAAAAAAATGAATAAAAAAAGGGGGAACGTGGAGGAATAGCTCCTAGGAGGAATGAAAGGGGCATAAATCCCCTCCGCGCCCAAGAGGACCTCAACACCGCAAGTAGTGCAGATGCTGCATGGAACCCGTGCCATACCCTACCCTTCATGCCAGGAAACCAGCAATCCGGGATAGCAACCTCACATCCACCGAGCCACCTCGGCGGACAAAAGAGAGGGCGGCCAGATATCCACCACAAAGCAAACCGCCTTCGGCCACCACCCCCGGAATCCGAAAGGTGGCCTCCAGAAATACACCTGTCGCCCGAAAGATACCCATGGCCACCCCCCCCCGGGAGACCGGAGATGGATCGGGCCATCCCCAGGCGATCCAGATTCCACGGCAAACTACACCACCGCCAAGGACCTCAACGGAATGGGATGGACCACGATACCCTTCCCCCTACCTAGGAACTAGAATGCCTGTGGAGGGTAGCTCCCAGGGTAAAAATGGGAAGGAAATAAGGGAGGGATGAGGAGGAAGAGGAGGAAAATGGAAAAAAGGGAGGATGGGGAAAATGGGAAAAGGGAGGGGGGATTGGGGTGTAATTAGGTTCGGTCTGAGGAAGAAGACCAAATTCCTCAGACCAAGAGCCTCTTCACCACAGCAAGGAGCCCCCCTTGAAGAGGTAGTCGAGGGAAGCCATCATCCAATCTCAGGTAGTTAAGAACGGAGAGCACAGTAGAAAAGTCTTCACAGAGCAAAGATGGTTCAGTCCACAGAGTACACTAGACACGTCCTCACTGAGCTAAGTACAGGTCAAGAGGCCCAGCGCTTGGGTAGGGACTGTGGGCAAGGCAGGGTAGAGGGCGAGGATGATGGAAACTCGAAGACGACGTACAGACATACTCGATACCATTTTTTCTGTAATTTTTCCATTGACAAACTATCTACATATTCTAAATATCCTTATTATTCTACCAAGTTCAGCCACCAAACCCCATTATCCACATACAACAATGTTGGCGGCTTCCACTATGTTCCAACACCATTCTGTAATTACACAATAGAAATTATACTGACTATATGCTAGGCTGAAGCCTTAAGTATTATACTTGGCTGTCCCCGACCATTAAAGTACTTAATATACGGAAATAATTAAATACATCTAGCTTTAATTAAGGCAGAATACATGATATTTATCTCATAATAGGACTGAATTAACTGTGTAGTGTTGATGTTATCAAGGTAATGTTGTCTCTAGAAAACTGTCATAATTCGTATGACATGAAACAAGTGAATCTAAATGCGTTCTTATATTATACATGGACATACCTGTGATCGGTTTTATGGGCTCTTCTACCCTCGCAGCCCATCTTGGAGACTGATTTCCTGGTGATCGCCTGGTCAACGATGCTATTTGTACTAGCGGCCCGCAGGCCTCATAGCGATCAACCCAGCCAATCCGGCACTTGTTAGCAGGTAGCCATGAAGTTTCTTAATGAAAACGTCTTTCTTCGTTGTGGCAGTATTTCTGGTGTTCTCTGGTACTATGTAGAGTCTTGAACTATGGATGCTGAGTGTGTTATCTAAATGTACCCATAGCCCCACTCTACTTCACTGGGTTTATTCCGCATTTCTCTTATATCTATCACTCCAGTACGTTATTACCGTATGCAGATTTGGATTTTAACTTGGGGTTAGCTGTCATGTGGCTCAGTGGTTAGCTGTCACTCGGCCCACACCCCGTCACGGGTGGAAACGTTGGGAATGTTCCTTGCACCTGCTGCCACTGTTCACCTAGCATTAAATAGGTACCTGGGTGTTAATCGACTGGTGTGTCACATCCTGAGGGACAATATTAAAGAACCACACTGGAAATCAGACAGACAGTCCTCGATGACGCACTGACTTTATTGGGTTATCTTGGGTGGCTAACCCTCCCAGTTAATAGTTCAAACAAAATCTTGTCTCTCTCTCATCTCTAGCCATCCAGGCTAAGCCAATGAAATCAGTGCTCAACGACTCGGGTTCTTTAATCATCCCAGAATGCGACCTACAACAGTCCACTAACACCCATGTACTTACCACTAAAAGAACAGGAAAAATGACCAATGTTTCACCAGTGCCGGGATAGATCCCAGATCCCTCATTGTGAGAGCTGAGAACGCTATTAAGTAGTCCACGAGGACCCAGGCATCCAGGTCCTCGAGTATCTTCCATGTATGTATTATGAGGCATCTCTCGTCTGTGTTCAAGAGAACAATTCAAGTACTTTGAGGCGTTCCCTATAGCTTAAATGTTTTATTGATTCTATGCTGGCAGTAAACGATCTCTATACTTTCAGCTCTGCTCTCTTTGCCTTAAAAGGCGCTGTGAGCACACACACCACTTAAGTCATGGGGTACACGTGACTTAAAAAGTACCATTATTAACAAAGCTTTTCTCCTGAAAGTTCTTATAATCCACCTTGTTTCTCTTATACGTTTAAAAATATATTTTCATTTATGTTAATGTAAAAATCAATAATTTTGTTTCAAAGAACCTTAGAAAACTTACCTAACCTTATTATAACAAGCGCAATTTAATTTAGCCTAATCAAACTATAAATATATCTTAGATAAGTTTACAATAATTTAATAATAAACAAACACAATGAAATATACTTTTTTCGTTAGATTCAGAATGATTTTTGCGAAATTATTTCATAAAAAATTTCGCTTGCCTTATTCGGCAAGAAGAGCGTTGTTATTTAAGCCAAAATCGCAAGTTTTACCTACTCGGCACATATATATATATATATATATATATATATATATATATATATATATATATATATATATATATATATATATATATACATACATACATACATGGTACAGTATATATGTATGTATATATCTCTCCACACACACAAGCACGTAAAGAAATTAGAGAAAGTGCAAGGTTTGCGACAAGGTTAGTTACAGAGCTAAGGGGAATGTCCTACGAAGAAAGGTTAAGGGAAATCGGCCTGACAACACTGGAGGACAGGAGAGTTAGGGAGACATGATAACGACATACAAAATACTGCGTGGAATAGACAAGGTGGATAGAGACAGGATGTTCCAGAGAGGGGACACAGAATCAAGGGGTCACAATTGGAAGTTGAAGACTCAGACGAGTCAAAGGGATGTTAGGAAGTATTTCTTCAGCCATAGAGTAGTCAGGTACCAGCCTACCTAACACCGCAGGTACAGACTACCTAAGACAGCACGCAGGTACCCAGACTACCTAAACAACACGCAGGTACCCAGCCTACCTAAGACAGCACGCAGGTACCCAGACTACCTAAGACAGCACGCAGGTACCCAGACTACCTAAGACAGCACGCAGGTACCCAGACTACTGACAGCACCAGGTACCCAGACTACCTAAGACAGCACGCAGGGACCCAGACTACCTAAGACAGCACGCAGGAACTACCTAAGACAGTACGCAGGTACCCAGACTACCTAAGACAGCACGCAGGTACCCAGAATACCTAAGACAGCACGCAGGTACCCATAATACCTAAGACAGCACGCAGGTACCCAGACTACCTAAGACAGCACGCAGGTACCCAGACTACCTAAGACAGCACGCAGGACCACCTACTAACAGCACGCAGGTACCAGCCTACCTAACAGCACTCAGGTACCCAGGCTACACACACGCAGTACCCAGACTACAAACATCAGCAGGGTAAGTTTACAGCACGCAGGTACACAGATTACACATACAGCACAAGCACGCAGGTACCCAGCCTACCTAACAGCACGCAGGTACCAACTACCTAACACAGCAGCAGGTACCCAACTACCTAACAGCACGCAGGTACCAGCCTACTAACAGCACCGGTACCAGCCTAACACAGCACGCAGATACCAGACTACCTAAACATCAAGCAGGAAAGTAAGTTTATTCAGACGTATACACAAATACAGTTACACAGATTATCATACATAGCAGCATATGTGTAGAGAACATAAAACCAAAAGTAAGAGTGACTTATTTCCAGCAGCAGGTACCCAGACTACTACACAGCACGCAGGTACCCAAACTACCTAACTAGCACGCAGGTACCCAGCCTATCTAACAGCACGCAGGTAACCAGCCTACCTAACACATAGCACGCAGGTACCCAGCCTACCTAACAGCACGCAGGTACCCCAGCCTACCTAACAGCACGCAGGTACCCAGGCTACCTAACACAGCACGAAGGTACCATCCTACCTAACAGCACGCAGGTACCCAGACTACCTAACACAGCACGCGGTACCAAACCTACCTAACAGCACGCAGGTACCCAGCCTATCTAACAGCACGCAGGTACCCAGCCTACCTAACATAGCACGCAGGTACCCAGCCTACCTAACACAGCACGCAGGTACCCAGGCACCTAACACAGCACGCAGGTACCCAGCTACCTAACACAGCAGCAGGTACCCAGACTACCTAACACAGCACGAGGTACCCAGACTACCTAACAGCACGCAGGTACCCAGACTACCTAACAGCACCAGGTACCCAGCTACCTAACACAGCACGTAGGTACCCAGCTACCTAACAGCACGCAGGTACACACCTAACACAGCACGCAGGTACCATCCTACCTAACAGCACGCAGGTACCCAGTCTACCTAACACAGCACGCAGGTACCCAGACTACCTAACACAGCACGCAGGTACCCAGACTACCTAACACAGCACGCAGATACCCAGACTACCTAACACAGCACGCAGGTACCCAGACTACCTAACACAGCACGTAGGTACCCAGACTACCTAACTGCACGCAGGTACCTAGCCTAGCTAACAGCACTCAGGTACCCAGCCTACCTAACACAGCACGCAGGTACCCAGAGTAACAGCACGCAGGTACTCGGACTACCTAACAACACGCAGATACCCAGCCTACCTAACACAGCACGAAGGTAACCAGACTACCTAACAGCACGCAGGTACCCAGACTACCTAACAGCACGCAGGTACCCAGACTACCTAACAGCACGCAGGTACCCAGACTACCTAACAGCACGCAGGTATCCAGACTACCTAACAGCACGCAGGTACCCAGACTACCTAACAGCACGCAGGTACCTGCCCCCTAACACACGCAGGTACCCAGACTACCTAACACCGCAGGTACCAGACTACCTAACACGCAGGTCCCCCT